>PVIH01016266.1:14015-46353 GCA_004025045.1 Sigmodon hispidus | reverse complement strand
ATCAGTGGTCCCACCACCACCACATTCCCGTTTCTGAGATTCATTCAGCAGGCGCAGAGGCGAGGGGCTGTTACTTGAGTTTGCCTTCTCAAAGAGATCATAGGGACTGAGCAGGTCTCCGGAGGGGGGGTTCTTCTTCTCCATGATCTTGTGGGAGATGCCATACAGAGGCTTCTTGTAGGAAGGAGTGGTGGCCTCATTGGAAGGCTCTTCTTCAGCAGACCACACACAGCTCACATTCCTGCCTCTGCTGGCTGGCTCTCCATTTCCCTGGCAGGGTGAGCTATTCTCACGGTTGCGCATGCCTGCCAGGAGTGCCTAGGAAACAAAAACCGTTTTGCAGAATTGAGGTGTGTGTTCTGATGCACTGCACTAGATGGGCTGGGACAGCACAAAGGACCCAAGGTCAACGCTTCCTTGTCCAAACCACTCTACCCATCTAGGAACATGCCATACAGTGTGGCATCTGAGGGCCAACCTGTTCCATCTCCCCTGAGAAAGAGCTCAAGATAGACCCAGGAAGGCTCCTACTCTTGTAGAATACTGTGCCAGGATTTCTGCCCAAGGACTAAGAGACCAAGCTGATACGCCTGGGCAAAAACTTCTAAGAACAGGTGAGAGACCAAATGAACGTGAAGAGATGCCCAACTGTAGAAGGCCACCCTCCTGGTCTACACCTCACTGCCCTCAGACAGGACAGTGGCTCCTGGCTATGGTGGCTTCAGCACATAGTTTCTAGGTGCAGATTTCCATGAAGCACACAGTGGCAGGAGCATGCCGGGACTTACTCTTGATTAACATTAGTCAAGAACTGGCCCAGAACCTCAAAGTCCATGGCGTTAAGGTTCTGTTGGCATCTCTGGGTACAGCATCCCTCCACAGCCTGCACCCACACAATGCTACACAGATGAACACCCCTCCTGAGCATCTACAAGAGTCCTGGCTTTAAACTATACTATCCAGCCTCCTTGACTAAAGTTCTGGGACAGAATAAGCACTAAGAAAAAGGGCTTTGGGGAAGTTTCCTCTCTTCAGCCTAGAGGAGCATGTCCACCATTCTCTCACTGCATTCAGTCACTATTTGGGACCTCACTGTTTGCCTCCATGGTTATTACCTGTTTCAAACTGGAAGTCTTAAGAGAATTCTCTATATGCAGAAACAGGTAATTCGTGAGAAAGAATCAAGGGCAATTTGGGGGCAAAAGGACAATTTTCCATCAAATAATTCTAAACAATTTATATCTATATGTAATATGGGTTGAATAAGTAATTTTAGCCCAAACCTCAAGCTCAATACAAAATTAACTGAAAATGGATCATGGTCAGGCATGGTAGCTCTTAATTAATCTCCCATGATTCAGGAGGCTGAAACATGAGGATGCTGTGAGTTTTAGGCTAGCCTTTAATCCCAGCACTCAGGAGGCAGAGGCAAGCAGATGTCCAGGTTCTAGGTCAGCCTGGTCTACATAATGAGGTCAGAACAGCCAGGGCTACACAGAGAAACCCATCTCAAAACAACAACAACAAAAACCACATCCAAAACAAAACAAAAAACAACAACAAAAGAAGTATAGGCATACACCTAAACTTAGATGTTAGTTGGATCTGGTAATACAAAGCGGGAGGGGGCTGGGAATCTAGCTTACTGGTAGAGTGCTTGCCAATAAGGCGAAGAGCCAGCCTTTGACCCCAGCACTTCCCACCACTAAACAAATAACCAAACAAAGAGATTAATTTTAAAGGTGGGCACAGTAGTTCATGTCAGAAGTCCCAGTACTGAAGAGATATCGGCAGTGGAATCAAAAATTCAGGGCAATCATAGGCTATATTAAGAGAAAGAAAGAGCTATAGACCTCAAAGTAGTTGTTGAATGAAAGAAGCCAGACTGTAAAAATCAAAAAGCCAGATTATTTAATATCATCTATTTAAAAATTCTAAAAGGCCCACCTATTGTATTGTAGTTCCAGAATACAGATCAATGTCTACATGGGTGGTCAATTAGTAGACAATTAACAGGACAGACTGTGGTGATGGATAACTCTAACATACAGCCAAAACTTCATATTACATCGTCACAAACTATAAACTGGATTTTAGTTATAAATAAATAATCAGGAACTTGCTAGAATATACATTTGAGTTTAATTACCCAGAAGTGCTGATTAGCAAGCCGTGGCAAATAATAAGAGAAGGCTGCGGTGCACCACGGATGCTCCTTCCACAGCTGGGAAAAGCAGGGCCCATAAGCCCAGTGGTGCTGAAATTGTAATGCCCACACATGGATTTTGCTAAAATGCAGGCTGGGCTCTGTAGCTTTGCATTAAACTCCTGGGTATTGGAGGGTCCTTGGGGGCATAGAAGACAGTTTCTGACCTCAGTTTACCTCACCCAGGCAGACCAGAGTCATTTTAAGTCCAGATAACCAATGCCAGCACAAAACCGAACAGTCCTTTGTAGCCTACACAAACATAGGGCAGAACACTGTCGAGAGGCAAGGTTTACCCAGGTGGCCAACAGTAAGACACTCAGAAAGGCAGGCCCCGGCAATACTGAGGACATAAAGAGAGCTGAGGTTCCTGTGCCTTCCACATCCTGATTACTGAAGTACTTCCTGGACCCCCTTTAAGATAAAACAGAATCTCTGGACTCACAGGAGAGAAGCCTGGACATAAAGAGGATCTTTGGTTTGTGTTGCCAGGGAATGAAGCCAGGGATGTTTATACATCTAGGGGATAGCTCTACTGTGACCTACACTACATCCTCCAACTGAGATCCTTTCTTCCCGTGTTTGTTTTTAAAGATGGGGTCTCCCTCTCGCCCTGCCTGTACTATTGCTGACTACTAGAGTCCTGAGCATAAAGAGACTTTTGATGATGGTCTGATTCCCATGAAGATGGCCAAGAGCCTGCTTTGTGGTAGATATGTAGAGGCTAACCAGGGTCAGTGGCATCTGTCCCAACACACATCTCACTTCTTGAGAGCAGAGGGCTCTCTTGCTTGGTTGAGGGAGAGGCTGTGGGTGGTCTGACACCCACTCTCCTGCTCTGCTCCTTCCTGGTGCCTCCTCCCCTCTCTCTTCCCACTAAATGATGGCACGTGCCATTTATGATCTATCCCAGAACTGAAGAACAAAGTCACTGGAACAGAGCAGTCACTGAAAACCTGCTAACCACACATATGGGTGATTAAAGTGGGCCAGATGTTTTAGCACTGTCCAATCTCTGCCTAAGAGAGAACCCTGGGAGCTGGGGGTGGAACACTGTGGTAGGATGCTTGCCAAATATAATCAAGACCTTCAGTTCCAATGTGTGGGGGGGTGGGCAAAAATAAACTCACTGTTTTTATGAAACCACAGGACAGAGAAAGCCTCCCTATGTGACCTTTCATGCCTCAGCTTCTATGTCTTACAGCATAAAAGATCATTTTGAGACACAATGAAATAATATACACCAAGCCCGGGGCCAAATAATAGTAAGTGTGTAACAAATACTACAGCAGGACTCTAAACAAGACTATTCTTAAGCACAACAAAAGTAATGGTGTGGGCCTTTATCACACAGTCACAATTGCTCTCCCGTGCCCACGGTTTACACACAGTAGGCCAGGGAGCACCGTAAAGAGACTGAGCTGGAGGGTTATAAATACTTCAGAGAGATTCTTTTGTTTGGTTATTCTCCAGAAAGAGAAAGGACTCCTTTTTTTTTTTTTTTTCCCCATAATAGGTACTGAATCCAGAGCTTCAAGCATGTTAGGCCTCAAGCACTGAGCTACCATAGGGCTAACTCAACCCCTTTAAACTTTGTTTTAAATAAATAGACTTATTTTTAGGAGACACAGCTCATTGGTTAAGGTCAGACTACTCTTTCAGAAGTCACAGGCTTGGTTCCCAGCACCCACATGATGGCTTAAAACCATCTGAAGCTCCAATTCCAAGGGATCTGACGCCTTCTACTGATCTCCTCAGGCACCATGCAGCATGAGGTACACATACCTGCATGCAGAAAAAACACTTCTACACATAAAATGCAGAAATGTTTAAGTATGTGTATTTGTCTATGTATGAGTGAGTGTGTGAATGTGTGAATGTAGGTACCTGCAGAGCTCCGGGAACTGTTGTGACCTACCAGATCTAAGTGTAGAGGATTGAACTCAGGGACTCTGGGAAATCAGCCTGTGCTCTCAACCACCAAGCTGTCTGCAGCCCCACCCCCTTAGATAGGGTTTTGTTTCATACCATAGTAAGAACCAAACCTAGGGCCCTGCACATGCTTTCAATCCTCCAGTGGTGCTGAGATTACTAGAGGGAACTACCACACCCAGTTTAGAAGGTTACTTTCTTTCTTAATGTTAAAATTTTATTCATTAATCAGATTTGACACAATTAGAAACAGGGATAGCTTTTTTTTTTTTTTAAATGAGAATATATGGAGGCAGCATGCCATTTTGTTTAGAATCTCAAATTATTCTCTTTAAAAAATGGGTAAGAAGAAATCATGTGATCACCTGCATTCTAGAGATGGAGACCTTCTGACCCATGCAGATGCTTCATCAGCCTCAAGCCTGATGCTACTGGAGGCTGCAGAGTTTGAGGGCCCGCAGGAGCAGTTTGCTCATCTGTGTTCTCATGTCTACTTCCAAAATAAGTGGGCGACACGACCCAGGAGGTGTTTGCCTCTTTCCAGTCTACTCAAGAGGCTCTTGTAGGGGGGTCCCTGGAGCTCAGGGGCTTTAGGATAACCCAGGCAACAGATAAAACAAAGGTGCTTATATTTTATATTCATTGACCTAGACATACACACACACAGAAAGAGAGAGAGAGAGAATATACATGAAACTGCTTTACGACAGGGTCACTCTACATAGACTGTCCTGGAACTGGCTCTGTAGACCTTAAACTCTAAGATCCACCTGCCTCTGTCCCCCAAGTACTAGAATCAAAGGTGTGTGCCACCACACCTGGCTCTGCAAGAGGAAGTCAGAGGGAAAATTTAGGAAGTCACTTTTTCCTTCTAGGAGGAGAGCCTTTATCATCTACACACCCATTTGGCTAGCCCAGCCAGTGGTTTTTTTGTTTGTTTGTTTGTTTGTTTGTTTGATTTAATAAAAGTTTTATTTTTCCAAATGTAGAGCTGATTGAACCTACTCATGCATCTTCAGCAGCTGGGGCATCTCCACCCTTTGTGTTTCTGGTGTAAATTACTTGGGCTCTGTGTTTTGAAACCAGCTTGATAAGTCCTTTACTAAGCAGCTCCTGAAGGGCTGTCCTGGCCACAGACCCTCGAATCTTCAGTCTCTCAGAGACCACAGCTGCAGTAATAAGCTTATAGTTGGGAACTTCCTTACAGAGTCTGTCATACGTAGCTTTGTCAAATAGGACTAGATTGTTGAGCTTGTCTCGAACTTTGCCCTTGGACCACTTCTTCTTTTTGGCCTTGCCCCCAGACTTATTTACTGGGTCTTTGTCTTTTTTGGCGGACTTTCTGGCATCTTTCTTCTTCTTGTTTTGTTTTGTTTTTGTTTTCTGAGACAGGATTTCTCTGTACAGCCCTGGCTAATGTGAACTCATGAGTGCTGGGATTAAAGGCATGCACCACCTGGCCTATAGAATAACTGTTAAAGCACATGTTAAATAGGATTCTGTGCACTGAGGTGTCAGAGAAGCAAAGAGTGCTCTGGAGGAAGACCTGCCCCAGTGGACATTTCTGAAGAAAAGTCTGGGGCAAGATTCCTAGGACACTGACTCAACACCAACCTTGAACTAAATCTCTGGATTCTCCCACATTCCTAGGCAAGCAGGACACAAAGAATATCTGAATGGAAAACCCCTCCATGATTCTCAACCCAGTCTTAGTCTTATTAACACAAAAATTGCCATCCCTACTAAAGAAACTCTTTTATCAATGGCAACACTTTTTACTAAATTTCCTGATTAAAAAAATTAAGAATCCCAGCAGAGGGCAATGTTCTTCACTCACAGAAACCTTAGATACACAGTTTATCATAAAACACAAGCAGCAAAGATATCCATCCCTACACTGGTGCTCTGTCAATTCAGTGCTCAATTAATTCCACAGACGCTGCCAAGGCGATGATGTGCTGGCTGCATCTACTGCCGATGATAAAAATCTCTGCTCAGCTGTCTAGGAATATCAAGAAATCTTTAAATCTGTGCTACTTGGCACAGGGTGTCTGGCTGACAGTTCCAGGTTCTCTAAGGTGCATCTTCCAACCATATGGGAGCTCTGTGGCACAGCTCCAGCTCTGATGCTAGCATGTAGCCTAGATCTTGATGGGCACTCCATTCACAAGCACCTGCAAATCATGAGGGAGTGCCTGAAGGTCTCAGTTGGAGAATGGGACCAAATGAGAGACTGATGCCACCATGCAAGCAACAGGCAGCAAATATCCTGGAGATACCAGTGCTCTATGCTCATCAGCATCAGACCTAAATCCTACTGCAGTTACTGAATCCAGGTCAGTGAATGAAGAGTGCCTAAACACCGTCCAGGGAGTCAGCAAAGTAGAAGACCAAGAAAGCAGCATGCCTATGGGAGGCAAGAGTATGATGTGACGTCGATTGTGGCCATGTGACTCAGCAGTGGGGACAGTTCTGGAGTCAGGCAGTGACAGCAAGCTTTCGATCCTAACCCTGCTCGTGCTGTTCATTACTCCTCCTGCTCAAACACTGCTGTGTCTTAGCCATGCCTGTCTGGTGTGCTCTAGAGCAGTGGGCACCTTCTGAAATGTTGAGGACAAAGAACAAATGAATAACTCATTTTCTGACGAGCTGTTCCACAAACCACCTTGTGAATTCTACCTGCCTCAACACATCAGTGGCAGTCAGGGGATCATGACCACCTATGCATGGAGCCCTTCCCCAGATCATACAGTATGAAGCAAGGGCAGGGGTGGGAATAAAGGGTGGGGTATCTCTAAGTATTCCTTTATAAAAATGCTTAAAGGTGTGAAAAAGTTCAATTCTTTTCATGGGCATTATAGATTTTTTACAAATGTGTCTCTCAGGCTTGGCAGACAGCTCAATGCACCAGCTAAGAGCTGAGTTAGAATCCCCAGAACCCATAAGAGCTAAACATAGTAGCAGACATCTAGAATACCATCACGGATTCCTAAGGCAAGATGGCAGGTACAGACAGCTCTGGGGTCAGCTAGCCTGGTGTATGGAGATGAGCAACAAAGAAAGCTTGTCTTGATCATGGTGAAGGCAAGGAAGAATATAATACCAGGTTATCCACTGACTTCTAACACAGAAACCCTGTACTCAGACACTCAGATTTTTACTCAGACACTCAGATTTTTAAAAATCATCTCATTTAAGTATTACTCAGGACAGCAACAAAGTAGGAACACCCAAAATGTCGCTCAGCTGATGAGTGAGTAAACAAAACCACACTACGGACTATTTCTTATTTGGTTATAAAAAGGAACAAAGTGCTTTTGGGATCCTGGTTCTCCATGCAAAGAGCTTGGAAGTCTCTGACCCATTTTAACACGTTGAACAAACTAAAAACCAAACAGGAAATCGAGGATCCAGACAGCAGAATGCACGGACCAACACCATCCCTGAAACTGGGATGAGCATGGACCACAGCCACCCAAAGGACAGTCAAGAACAGAGATCTCCAGGGGAAAGGCAACTTGGGATGAGAGGGAAAACAGAGCCTGTGATATGAGTCAGGCAGAGAGGCCTCAGTCAGAGGGCACCCACATTTTTGTGGCGTTTACCTTCAGAAGTTCTAGGTCTTCAGTAACTGTCAGAATTCCTCCACAATCGCGGCAGAAGAATTAAAAACAGAACTACTTTGGAATGTTCTGGAGAGGAGCACTCCTCTTGACAGGCTTTATCAGAGCCTCTGAGACCTGAGGGAAGGGACACTCCCAGCTGTGCAGGGACGGGAGGGGGAGGGAGAGGAAGGGGAGGGGAGGGGAGGGAGAGGAAAGGGAGGGGACCTGACACAACAGGACCCCATGCTGAGGAGGAGAAGGAGGAGCCACACAGGTCTGCTAAATAACTGAGGGCAGAGTATACCACTGGCATGGCTTGGCTGGCAGTCATAGAAAGGACAGAGCCAATTCCTCCAAGTTATTCTGACCTCGAAAATAATGTAGTCTGCTGAGCATGCTCACACAAATAAATGTAAAAACAAAACATTCTTATCTACCTAACAGATAGCAGTCCATAATACATGCACTTGTATTCCTATTACTGAAATTAAATAGTATTATTTAAGTGTACGCTGCATTCTAGGGTGTTAAAAAAAAAAAAAAAAACCTGATATGATAAAAGAGAGAAAATGGAATCATACAAATACCCAATTAAAAACCTAAAAAGGGGGGCTGGACATAGTAATACCTTCCTTAGCCCCATTGGAGGCAAAGGGGTCTGAGTGTGTAAGTCCAGCCTGGTCTACATAATGAATTCCAGGCTTGCCAAGAGATCTTGTTTCAAAACAAAACAAACCTAAAAGAGCCAGGTATGTTGGCCCACACCTGCAATCCCCCAGCACTGAGAGGCAGAGGCAGACTGATCTCTGTGATTTTTTTTTTTTTTAAAACTTTATTTATTTATTTGCCTTGGTGTTTGCCTGGAACTAGAACTACAGACAGTTGTTAGCTGCCATGTGGGTGCTGGGAATCGAACCCGGGTCCTCTGCAAGAGCAGACGGTGCTCTTAACCGCTGAGCCATCTCTCCAGCCCCGATCTCTGTGATTTTTTTTTTTCTTTTTTTTTTAAGATTTATTTATTTATTATGCATACAGTTTAACAGAAGAGGGCACCAGACCTCATCATAGATGGTTGTGAGCCACCATGTGGTTTTGCTGGGAATTGAACTCAGGTCCTCTGGAAGAACAGTCAGTGCTCTTAACCTCTGAGCCATCTGTCCAGCCCCGATCTCTGTGATTTTTAAGCTAGCCTGGGCTACATCATGAGCACATACCAGCATGGCTACCTTCAGGACATGTTGAGACCAAGTTTCAAGAAAACCTAAAAATAAAAACCCCACACAAACCCAAAAGGAGCCAGGCATACTGACAAATGTCTATTATTCTAACACTCTGAAGGCTGAAGCAGGAGCATTATAAATATTAAGCTGCTCTGTACAGAATAAGTTCAAGGCCAGTATGGGCTACATTGCAAGACCCTGTGTGACAGCCAAAGTTACATCTTAAATTTTAATTACTATGCATAAGAGTCCATGAAACAAAAATGCCTCTGATCTGTAAGCCCTTTGCTCAAGGACAATTTCTGAAATGCTGGAGGCTCTTGTTTATAGGCAATAAAAAGCCATATGGTTTTCACTCCCTAAACAAGTTTGACCCATCTGTCAAGCAGGCAGGAAATACGTTTTGCCCCTGATTGGTCCTGATGGGAAATGCAATGCATTACGGGTTTTCTTAAGACTTTGCTATACTTAATTCTGTGCCATTTCCCAGAAATCTGGGTATGGACCTGGTCAGTATTTTGTTAAAGCTTGCTTCAAATTTGACTTTAAACTGTGGTAGTGGTCCTATTCTCTATCAGTGGGACGAATACCTGGGTCCAGAAAACAAAACATTAAACAAGACACAACCAATGAAACAAACAAAAACAACAACAAGACAAAAACAGTTACAGGAGGGCATGCTCAGTGTGTGGGTGCCTTAGAAGAACCCTCACCCAAAGCTGGGTGTGGTGGTCTGCATCTGCAATCCCAGCATTCCTACAGCAGGAAGCAGGATTGCCTAGCTCACTGGTCAGCTAGCCCTGAGTAAACTGTCACAACAGTGGTAGCATACTACCTAAATGAAACAAAAAGATAAGAGATTGCCAAAGTAAGTCTTAGCAATTTAGAGGGTTCCAGGTTACAGTGAACATAACATGGAGGACAAGAACTTCGGGAAGCTGACATATCACATCCATAATCAGGAATGAAGAGCAATGAATGCATGTCTGCTATCTTAGCTCAGCTCATTTTTCTCCACTGACAGTACAGTACCTTGGCTGCCAAGAGAATGGTACCACTCACAATGGGCAGCTCTTCCCCCTCTAACTAACATAATCAAGAGAAAACCCCATAAACATGCCCACAGGCAACTAACTCCAGAAGATCTCTCATTAAGATCATCAAGATGGGGGCTGGAGAGATGGCTCAGCGGTTAAGAGCACCGTCTGCTCTTCCAGAGGACCCGGGTTCGATTCCCAGCACCCACATGGCAGCTCACAATGTCTGTAGTTCCAATTCCCAGTTCCAGGCAAACACCAAGGCAAATAAATGAATAAAGTTTAAAAAAAAAAAAAAATCATCAAGATGACAGTTAAAACTACTCTAGGAGGCAGAGGCAGGCAATCTCTGTTAGTTCAAGGCCAGCCTGATCTATAGCGCTAGTCCCAGACCAGCCAGGGCTACAGAGAAACTCTGTCTGGAAAGGGACAGGAATAAACCACCATGTGACCCAATAAACAGATTTAGGCTAGAGATGCACATCAGTGGTAAAGTGCTTACTTAATATGCACGGGGAATTATGTCCAATCCTTAGTGCTGGAAATAAATATTTTTTGTAATTTTTTTTTTATTTCTATGTGCATTATTGTCCTGCCTGCATATCTGTGTGAAGGTGTCAGATCTTGGAGTTACAGACAGTTATTAGCTGCTATGTGGGTGCTGGAAATTGAACTCAGGTCTTCAAGAAGAGCAGTAAGTGCTCTTAACTGCTGGGCCATCTCTCCAGCACTCAAAATAAACAAATATTACAAATTAATAAATAAATAACACATGAGTCAAAGAAGCAATCACAACAAAAAATTAAAAATAATCTGAATTAAATGACAATAAAACCCATAACTGATCAATTTGAAGATTAAAGTATGGAAATAGGAATCACTGAAAGTAATCATTACAAAAGTCTGGGCATGCTGGCACAGCACACACCTATGATCCAACACCTGGGAGGTAATAGGACACTCAGGAGTTCAATGTCAACCCTGGTGCACAGGCCACCCTGAAATATGACAGACCAAAAATCCAAAGAAAACAACAGGGAGCCATCACTAGAGATCTCAATGCCACTAAAAGTATCATAAAAGGATTATAGGGAAGACAATTTGATAACCTCAGATTAAATGGACCAATTCCTTATGATACAATCTGTTAAAATCGATATAAGAAACTTCATGAATTCAAGGTCAGCCTGGGTTATCCAGTAAGCTCTAGATCAGCCTGAGGTAAACAGTATAGCATGGAGTCCGAGCTCTAGCATTCCTGGAAGCTGGCACTGTAGCAGCATGAATGAGACTCAGAGCCAAATATCGGGGGAAGGCTGAAATATCAGAGAGGAAACACCACAGTCAATTCTCACCCAGCTGTGTTGCATCTTTCTCAGTCTCGCTTCTGCCAGTGCTTCTGTTCTCTCTGGATTTCTATGAGCCCTTACAGACCCTATCCCATCCAGGTTAGGATTAAAGGCGGCGTGTAGCCTTGAACTCACAAAAAGAGAAGAAGTTCTGTCTCTGGAATTATGGGATCAAGGGTGGAGGTCACCACTCCAGGCTCTCCCTGTGCTGGGATTAAAGGTGTGTGTGACTGACTCAGCTGTTTATCTTTGTATTTAAGGTTTAAGAATTTCCTGAGCTGTCTGCCTAGGATTTGACTGGGTGCTCTCTCCTCAATATTCAGGTTTTATTAAATATGTAATATATATCCACATAGCACAGACCTACAATCCTATCACTTAGGAAACATGGGCAGGAGAATAACCTGGGTTATACAGGGCCATGTCTTTAAAAAATAAATATATAAAATAAATCAAAATAAATTATAAGACACCAGTAAGAACAGCATGTCTTTATCTCAAACAAACTCGGGATCTAAGAAAGTAGCTCAGTTGGTGAGTACTTGCCTAACATGCACAAGTCAAGTTAATACAAGTTAAGTGGTAACAAAATGTAGCATTTGGGCATGGTGGTGTAAATCCCAGACAGCAGGCAGACACAGGCAAGCTCAGTCAGCCTGGTCTACACAGGGAGGGTCCAGGCCTCCTAAAGCACTGAGACTCTGTCAAGAAGGAAATGTAGCAAATCCAGCCTAGTGGCACCAACCTGTGATGCCGGCCACCCAGGAGGCTGAGGCAGAAGCAAGCTCAAGCCCTGTTGGACTACAAAGTAAATAAAAGCTCAGAGCAGGCAACTTGATGGGACTCTGTCTCAAATAAAATAAAAAGTGTAAAAAGATCAGAGTGTAGCTGGAGTGTAGTTCAGGGCTAAATGACTGTCCAGCACAAGCCCAAGTACTAAAAAAAGAAAAAAGCCTTGAAAGGCAAGTTTGAGTTCACAGGGCTATATAGAGACCCTATCTCAAAAGAGAGAGAGAGAGAGAGAAGAATGAACTTGGCAGAAAAGAATACTCACTTCAGAGTTCCTTAGGGAGCAAGGCCCTTGTAGATAACAAATGATGGACTTAATTCAGGGAAAGACCTGCCACTCCAGCCTTCCCAGGACTGGCCTTCCACATAAAGCCAGAGGCCTCTGTGTACAATTTTGCCACTAACGAACACTTGCCCCACATCCCTAAAGGCAAAGCAAAACAAAGAGCTCAAGAGTGGTTAATTATGAAGACTCCACTCTCCCTGTAAGGACACAGGCAAGCACTGCAGCTGAAAGTGCATATCCAAAACCTGAGGAAGTGAGACAGCTTAAACTTTTCTCATGAGACCCTTCTCACCCCCAAGAACCCAACAGCTGGTCAGATGCCCATGAGTACAGAGAGTCGTCCTGGACCAGAGGGCCCTCACCTCAGGTATCAATCGTCTCCTCTTCACACTGGGAACAGAGTCTGGCTGGCCGTCGCTGCCCAGCTGCTTCCGCTTGCTGGACTCCTGGAGGGCGGCGAGGACGCTGTCCAAGGGGTGTTTCTCAGAGGCCCTGGCATTCCGGGAGCAGTCCAGCGCAGCATCGTCACCCTCTACCTTCACATTGTTAGTTTTTACGACTACGGCAGAGAAGAGATGGGGCTCAGGAGGACAGACCACGGCTCCTGGGAGAGCAGGTGTCTGTGGACCACCCTCTAGCACTGTCATTAAGGATGCTGACAAGCACTTCCTAACTACAGATCCTTTCCTATGCTTGCCAGTGCTGTACAACGAGCGCCTGGTTCAAGCCAAAGGGGAGAAGGTAAATGGGAAAAGATCAATCTTATGTGTGTGGTAGTACTAGATAGAACTAACCCAGAGCCAAGGACTCTAAAACTGAGGTGTATCCCCACCCCTAGATACTATCTTTCTATGCTTTTAAAAAGCAATTCAAAATACGTATACAGATGGAGAGATTGCCAACAATGGGTAGGAAAGCTTCTCATTAAATACCTCTTAAAATTTGGGAATATATGAATGTGTAACCTATTCAAAAATATTCAATTAAAAACTTTTTACCTTCTTCTACATCTTCACTGAAATCAGTTGAGTTCATCTTCTATTCCACTAAACAAAAAGATAAAGACAAGGTCTTTATTTATTGATTGATTTCTTAACGTTCCTCCCCCACAGAGATCCCCTTATCACCCAGCCTAGCTTTTGGGACCAACACTTAAAGGCCTTCCTTGTTCGTTCGTTCTTTCTTTCTTTCTTTCTTTCTTTCTTTCTTTCTTTCTTTCTTTCTTTCTCAGGTCTCATTATGTAGCCAGCTGGCCTAGAACTCCCTATGTAGACCAGGCTAGCCTACTTCCTCTGCCTCCAGGGATGGGATTAAAGATTTGTACCACTATTTGCTATTCTTTAGAACTTGGGCTCGAGAGATGGCTCAGCAGTTAAGAGCATGACTGTTCTTCTGGAGGACCTGAGTTCGATTCCCAGCATCCACATGGCAGCTCACAACTGTCTATAATTCCAAGATCTGACAGACACCCTTACACAGTTATACATGCAGGCAAAATACCAATTCACATAAAATAAAATAAATATTTAAATAAATAAAATAAAAACAGCGCACACTATCTCATTAACAATTGTATTTACTGGGGCTGGAGAGATGGCTCAGCAGTTAAGAGCTCTTGCTGCTCTTGCAGAGGACCTGGGTTCAAGTCCCAGCACTCATGTTGGGTGACTATCTCCTAAAACTCTCAGGGATCCAATGACATTCTCTTCTGGCTTGAGGGCACCTTCATACACCTACACATATGCACACTTACACATAAATAAAAACAAATAAGAAGCTGTATTTATCAACTGGGCAGTGGAGGTGAACATCTTTAAACCCCAGCACTCAGAAGAGAAAGGCAGGTAGATCATGAATTGAAGCCAGCCTGGACAGCCAGGGCTATACAGTGAAATCCTGTCTCCAAAAAAAAAAAAAAAAAAAAAAAAAAGTATCACATGTTGTAATGATATTTTAGACTTGCTGATCTAAAGAAAATAATTTATCAATTTCACATTTTGGGGTGGGGAGTGTTTCGAGACAGGGTTTCTCTGTGTAGCCCTGGCTGTTCTGGAACTCATTTTGTAGACCAGGCTGGCCTTAGACTCACAGATCTGCCTGCCTCTGCCTCCCAAGTGCTAGGATTAAAGGCATACACCACCACTTCCTGGCTCATTTGTTTTTTAAATTAATTATATTTACCTGTGTGTATGGGTGTTCTGCTTACACATATCTGTGCACTACATGCATGTCTGGGACCTACAGAGGCTCACAAGAGTCTAGTCCCAGGGAGCTGATGGTAAATGAACCCAAGTCCCCTGTGAGTGAGAGCAACCAGATCTTTTAACTGAGCCATCTCTCCTAATTTAAAAAAAAAAAAAAAGCAATTGGACAATTTAAAACCACAAATGAGGGTTAGGGTTAGGGTTATGAGGCCCTACTGTATTTTTACTGCATGGAGAGGAGAGGCAGGAGGAGGGATGGTACCCCAACTTCAGCAGCTCGAAGGAAGGAACTCACACCATCACTGAAACCATCAGTGAGTCTCTGGTATCCCCAGATTCTACAAACACATACAAAGGCAAGAGACATTGGAAAACTATATATACTACATCCTTTAGTGTTGATACAGGGGACTTATGATTCCTACAATTGATTCAGGTAATTACAAATACATATTTTTTGTTGTTGTTTTGGTTAAGGTTAGAGGGAGTGGAGCAGAGGGTATCTTGAGGCGTTTCTACAACAGAGATACCACTATGGTATCTTGTACACAGGATAGCCACGGCCCTGCATATGCCCAACATTTTAGAGGGGATAAATGGAAAGGAGAGAACAAGAGTGACCGTGTCTAACTGATCTGTTCACATAATAACTATTTCAAAATTGGTTAACAGGCTGGGCAGTGTTGTGCAAGCCTATTATCCCAGTACTCTGAAGGCAGGGGCCAACAAGATCTCTGTAAATTTATGGCTAGGCCATCATGGTCTACACATCTTCAAGTTCTAGGATAGCCAGGGATACAAAAAGACCCTTAAAAAAAAAAAAAAAAAAAAAAAAGCCAGCCAAACAAATTGGCTAAGGATAGCAACAATTGTACAGAAGCACTGTTCTTTAAAAAAAAAAAAAGAGTGAGAGATTTATTTATTATGCATAGTGTTCTGTGTGCATGTATCCCTGCCTACCAGAAGAGGGAGCCAGATCTCATTATAGACGGTTGGGAGCCACAATGTGGTTGCCAGGAACTGAACTTAGGACCTCTCAAAGAGCAACCAGTCTCTTAACCTCTGAGCTATCACTCCAGCCTCAGGAGCATGCTCTGAGTCAGACTTCAGTCTTTCATTCTGCACTACTGCTGTAGAGGACTTAAATAAGATCTGTTTGAGGTTAGAACCAATTCCCATTCACAAAGCTATCTCATACTTGAAGAACAACATAGAGCAATATAGGAAACAATTTCAGGGGTCCATACACTATTTTCACCAGAGATGACTATTAGTGCCAACTTCAGTCTATGTCAACACGTAAACCTTACATCTAAGCTGGGAGCCCCTCAGCAGTCAGGAGGATTGGCAGTGGCAGATATTATTGTCAGCCCAGCCAGGGAACTAACTAATCAGAAAACATACTTCAGGTCATTGGAGTGCCCAAGCTTGCAGATTGACTGTCTTTGGAAACACTGCCACATAGTCACATAACCTATTCCCTCCAATGGAGGACAAAGGTAACCAAAAGAGACAAGGAGAAACAAGTGACAGGCTGTCAGAAGCAAATAAATCAGGATTTTGCTATACAGCCAAAGCTAGTGCTGAACTTTAGGTGGCCTGGCCTTGAACTCTGGTCTCCTGTCTATTCCCAGGTGCTGGGATTCCAAGCATGCACCACCGCGCCAGTTACACATATATTCTCAGGAGGGAAAGGGGAAAAGGAAGGAGATGGATGGTGTGAGCAGTAAATGGCCCACAAAGACCCTGCTAAATAAAACTGTTAAGGATGGGCGAACACGGGGAAGGTGTGAGGTGCTCATCACTACTGCACCAGTCCACCTGTCCATGTGCTAGTCACACAGGGAGTACCATGGGACTGAGAGCAAGGCAGATTCCCCAGCTGCTGATGGAATCTGCTGGAAAGAAACTTGGTCGGGGCTGGAGAGATGGCTCAGCAGTTAAGAGCACCGTCTGCTCTCCCAGAGGACCTGGGTTCGATTCCCAGCACCACATGGCAGCTAACAACTGTCTGTAGTTCCAGTTCCAGGCAAACACCAAGGCAAATAAATAAAACAAATAAAGTTTTAAAAAAAAAAAAAAGAGAAACTTGGTGAGCCAGATGTTCTGAACCTGGTGAAACCATACCAGAAAATTTAGCACATAACTGCGAGGCCCAGAAACTGATAATGGAGGAGCAGAATATGACCCACCTATAGGCATGAGAAACTGGAAGAACTCAAGAAACCCAAGAAAGGTGAATGGGTTGTCCAGCATCCTGGGTATTTAAGACACCCACAACACTTCTGCTTTACAAGGCATCTCCATTCCCATGTGGACTAACTAGATACTGCAGAAAGAACTCTGAAAAGCTCAACGTCTCCCACTGGTTTGAAAAGGCAGTGGTAAGGAAAATCCTGGTTGCTCTACATACCAGCACTGCCTTGGCCTGGAGCAAATTTAATCCCAAATCTACCAACAGAGAATCCTGAGGGAGGGAGTTTGCTAGGCTTCCCAGTGAGTGAGCCGCAGAACCACCCAGGCAGAGCAGGAAGCAGGGACACCAGATGTCCTCTAGGAACTGCTTTTGAGGAACACCATCCTGACTTAGGTCTTGGTCCAGCAGCAACTCAGGAATCCAAATTTCCTTTTGCTGTAAGAAAGATACCTGGAAAGCCAAGCGGATACAGGCTTGGAAAAAGACACTTCCCTACCCCCACAATGCAGGAAGCTTCCAAGAAGGGGTCAGGCAGGTCACTCCCTGCACCCCCAGGCTAGTGGAAAGATGTGTATCACACTACTACCTCCCTCCCCTGTCATCTGCTTAGTGAGGGTCACATGCTCTCTGTGGGTGGACACAGATGCCTAGCATGCCACACATACATTCCTTCCAACTGCAAACCTGAAGGTTCTTGAGAACTCCCATCACACCCTGCTGCTGCCTTGAGGAACCTCTCCCTCCAGCACCCTTTCTTTCAAAACCTTACATACACATACATAAATGCACAGCCCAAATCAACTCTCTCCCCAACGAGGCAACTATTCCAAGTACTTCAGAAATGTCTGAACAAGGTAAGAAAAAAATTAACACAGAGACGCTCGTCACTGATTAACATGTCAAGTTGAATTGGTGGTACATACCTGTTATCTCTGGATCTTGAGCCTGGGATATGAGACCTTAGAGCCAGGAGGTAGTACATGCCTGTAATGCCAGCACAAAAGCGTGGAAGCAGGTGGAGTATAGGCTGGGTCATCTACACAAAGTGACTTTGAGACCACCCTAGGCTATATATGTAAATATATAGACACATATATAGCTACATTGTAAAAATGTAGTTTTCTATTACCTTGTAATTGCTTTATCTATCATTGTGGTTATTTTAAAATAACAAAAATTGAAATACTTTGTCCACCACGGATTTATTGGGAGTGGGGATGTGGCTTCCCCTGTCAGACTCCTGTGTGCTGGCTGGTTTCATGTTGACTTCACACAAGGTAGAACTATCTGAAAGGAGGGAACTTCAACTGAGCAAATCCTCTGGAAGATCCAGTAGGGCATTTTTTTCATTGGTAGCTGAGGGAGAAGGCCCAGCCCACTGTGGGCGGTGCCATCCCTGGGCTGGTTGGTCCTGGGTTCTACTGAGCAAGCCAGTTAGCAACACCTTCCGTGTCCTCTGCATCAGCTCCTGCCTACAATTTCCTGCTCTGGCTTCCGTTAATGAACTACAGTGTGGAGTGTAAGCTAAATAAACCCTTTCCACCCCAACTTGCTTTTGGTAATGACGTTCATCACAGCAGCAATCACCTAACTAGCATAATCAGCTTCCCAAATGCTGGGACCTTGGGTTTGGGTCAACATATGCAACCCCCCTCCTTTTTTTTTTTTTTTTTTTTTGAAACAAGGTCTTACTTTGTAGCCTAGGCTGGCCTAAATTTTACTATAAGCCAAGCCTGGGCTTGATTTTGGGATAATCCTGCCTTGGCCTCTTCATGACCATGACCAAATAATTTTGTGTATCTGAGACTGAGTTAAACGCTACCCCCCAAATGCTGAGACAACAATTACAGGTATGGCCACCACATCCAGCTGCAAATGTTCCTAGCACATTTACTTATATTCATGTGTATATGTGGGGTCAGAGGTCAACTGTGGGACCTGGTACCCTCCTTCCACCACAGCAACAGAATTCAGATGGTCAGGCTTGATAGCAAAAACACCTTTAAGCACTGACCCATCAGCAAACTCTTTTGGTTTTTCAAGGGTTTCTCTGTGTAGCCTTGGATGTCCTGGAACTCACTCTGTAGACCAGGCTGGCCTTGAATCCTCTTGCCTCTGCCTTCAGGAATGCTGGGATTAAGGGCGTGCACTGCCACTGCCTAGGTTATCAGAAAACCCTTAACAAAGACCCATGTGTGTTTTTTCTTTCAGGAAAGAGAGAGAAGGGGGAATCTACCTAGCAAATAACTTTGTCAATATCCAGCCAGGCCCAACAATCTTTCCTCTGACATTCACCTTCTAAAGACCTTGGACTAGACCTGTCTAGCACCCACAAGAGCCTCAAACACTCAACACTTCTGAGCCCTAACCAGGTCAACAAAGCAAAGGTCACAAGCAGAGATCTGGCAGGAGTGAGGCTGACAGACACACGTATACGCGCACACGCGCACATACACACACATGTGCTTGCTCTCACTTCACAGTCCATCTTCGAAGATGGTGGTGTGGAGAGCCCCAGTAGCCTGTTAATCACAGACAAACTATACAAAGTTGAGAACACACACGTGTTGAGAACAAAGCAAAGGTCCCAGACTGAGTGCCCTTTGATCACTACTGTTTTCCACCATACAAAGCCAGGAAGTCAAGGCCTACACGTGTCCTAAGCAGAAAGAAGACTTCCAATCTTAAACTGGCAGAAAGATGGACTTTAAACTATGTGTAGAATTCAAAATCAATTGTTCATCATAGGGCTACCCAATTAATAGAAACATACTTCAAAGTTCACTGGGGATATCCCAACTCTGTAATTTTAAAAAGCCATAAAGCAGCTGGAGGGAAATATGCTAAAACGCTAATCACTGCCAATTAAAGCAGGATTAGAGATGATTCTTCAGATTCTTCCTCTACTATCCTACAGTAAGTATGAAACTCTCTGGTACAGAAAATTATTATTTGGGGTTCTTTTTGTTTTGTTGAGGCAAGGTATGACTACATAGCTCTGGTTGGCCTGAACTATGTTAACAGGCTGGCCTCAAACTCAGAGAATTCTGCCTCCCTCTTCACTACATTTTTCTTTTTTTCTTTTTTTTTTTAAACTTTATTTATTTATTTGCCTTGGTGTTTGCCTGGAACTGGAACTACAGACAGTTGTTAGCTGCCATGTGGGTGCTGGGAATCGAACCTGGGTCCTCTGGAAGAGCAGACGGTGCTCTTAACCGCTGAGCCATCTCTCCAGCCCCTACATTTTTCAAAATGAGCTAAATTTCTGGAAAAGAACAAGCCTGGTGGATGTAGAGTGTTATCTAGTCATTTACATGGTTGACAGGAAGACAAGGAAGTACAGAGCTTAACTGAGAGAGCCAACATGTAAGAGTCACACTGTGGCTCAAAAAATAATTTGCAAACTTATTTTTGTAACTTGATTGTGCCTGTCTTTATCATGAACTTCATAAATGCTAATATCATGGCAATATCGAAAGGCTGGACATGGCTGGATGAAGCCGGCAATTCACTGGGGTGTAAAGGTCCTATTGCTGGGTGTCTTCAGTGAGAGTGCTGGGCAATGTTGGGTGTGGTCTTTTCTTTGGAGCTCCCTGAGAGCTGAGCACCTGGAGGAAGAAGACGAGGGAGCTAAGAAGAAAGGAAAGGAGCCCAGTAAGGCTGGCCAGGTGGAAAGTGAGTAAGGAGAGAGCTATGCAGGAATCTGACAGGGAAATGGTCCTGAGGAAACAGGATGGAAGATGACGCAAGCAGGACACCTCATATGGCAATCCCTCCGCCCTTGCAGTTCCTAACTAGCCCCCAAGTTCCAGAAGAGCAGTATACCAGTGCTGCCAGAAATGGAGTGGCATAGCACCCACACTTGAAGTTGTTCGTTCTCTGAAGAGAGTCTGCCAGAAAAGGACAAATGAGACCCCGTCAGCCTGTAACATGAGATGAGCAGCGGTCCCAGAAATGGGAAGAACTTCAGGGCTTTGTGAAACTGAAAAAGTTCAATCTCAGGCAGCTGACTCCAGACTGCATCATTAAATCAGAAACCACCATGAGAGCGGCCAGCAGGCACTGGTCAAGGACTGACCAAGCTGTCCTTACCTCAGGCCAGCCAGACATAAATCCTCCTCACCTCAAGGTCTGTTTCCAGATGTCAAGCTATGTACTCACTACCAGATGGATTACCCTGAGAGCAGGAAGTAACTGGAACCCTGTTACTTGTGAATTGGGCTTGACAGTTCCTCACACACAAAAGGCATTTTTTTTTAAACTTTTTATTTATTATTTATTTATTTGCCTTAGTGTTTGCCTGGAACTGGAACTACAGACAGTTGTGAGCTGCCATGTGGGTGCTGGGAATCGAACCCTGGTCCTCTGGAAGAGCAGACGGTGCTCTTAACCCCTGAGCCATCTCTCCAGCCCCCACAAAAGGCATTTTTAAAGACAATATCACTGGGCTGGAGAGATGGCTCAGCGGTTAAGAGCACTGTCTGCTCTTCCAGAGGACCCAGGTTCAATTCCCAGCACCCACATGGCAGCTCACAACTGTCTGTAACTCCAGTTCCAGAGGACCTGACACCTTCACAACAGACATGTTTACAGGCAAAACACCAATGCACAGGAAATAAAATAAATTAAGAGCACTGACTGCTCTTATGGAGGACCTGAGTTCGATTCCCAGCATCCACATAGCAGCTAACAACTGTCTGTAATTGCAAGATTACACAGTTATACATGCAGGCAAAGCACCAACTCACAGAAAATAAAAATAAATATTAAAAAAAAAAAAGATCTTCCTAAAGCAAACTCAAGGATTTGAAAGGCTCAGCCCTTTCACAGCAGGTACACTATAAGACCTGGCTCATGAAGCTCTGTTACAAGTCAGACCACTTTTAGAGACAGCTAGCTAAGTGTTGGTATAGCTAGCTTCATATTCCAAGGCTTTTACACACAATCCCCAGCCCAATCTCTATTGGGTCAATGGAGACAAAAGGGTCACCCCTCCAGACTTCACTTAGGAGGATGTGACAGAGTAGAAATTAAAAAGGGTTGGGTGGACCCAGGTGACAGACTCACTCCAGCCTTCCTAGGTTACTGGCCTGGTGGTCATGTGATGCTCAATTTGTCAGCCAGCCAGGAGCCCTCAGATGACCAGTGAATCTGCCTTAAAGAAAATGAAATCTGGCCAGGTATGGTGGCACATGTCTTTAGTCCCAGCAGTTGGGAGGCAGAGGGAGAAAGATCTTGAGTTCAAGGTCAGTCAAGGCCCTGACTCAAAGAAGAAAACAGAATTTGGGCTGATGAAATGGCTCAGGTTTCAAATTCTGTGGAACTGAAGTTAACAGACAGTTGTGCAATGCCATGTTGGTGCTAAGAACCAAACGTGGGTCCTCTATGAGAGCCATTGTCACTCCTAACTACTGAGCCATTTCTCAGCTCTGTTAAGACTTAATTCTTTCTTCTGTGAAACTGAACAGAGCCACTTCACTTCAGAACTGGGGGAAATCTAGCAAGCATTGAGGGCATGAAGGGCATGCAGAGCAGAGCTTTGCTGAGTTTAAGGCGGTCAGTCTATAGTCACCTAGAGGCCAGCCAGGAATACAGTGAGACCTGTCTCCATAAACAAGAGAAAGTGCCTGGCATACAGCACTCATAGGATGGCTTTGAAAGCTTAAGGCCAGTGAGATGGTTCAGTAGGTAAAGATGCTTTGCATCCAAACCCAGTTCAGTCCACGGGATCCTCATGACGAAAAGAGAGTCCTTGAAAGCTGTCCTGGGGGTCTGGAGAGATGGCTCAGTGGTGAAAGCTGTCCTGACCCCCGCACATGCATCATGGCATTCAGGTACCTGTAGTCACACAGATATCATATATATGTATATATAATAAAATAAAACAAATCTTAATGTTTTTTTCAGACAATCTCATCACATAGTCCAACAGTCCTTAAACTCATGATTCTCTTGCTTCCAACTCCATAACAATAATTTTAAAAGCATGTGCTATACTTTAATAGCCTTTAGTGATAATTTTTTTAGTTCTTCTTTATTTTTTAGTTATTTTCTTTTCTTCTTAAAAGAACTGCAAAGTTTAAAACAAGCATCTTAAAGTTTTACAAAGTTTATTAATTTTCTTTCAGATGAAAGAGCAAGCTGGAGTGAAATGAAATCAAATGTCTTCCCTGAGGACTGGAAGACTGTTCCCATGCCATCTGCCCTCATGGGGTTTCTCTGAGTTCACAGGTCGCCTGAGAGCCTCGGTGATCTCAGAACCCGCACTCTTGGCAGCAGTGGCCTACCCACGGGATTTGTAGGACATGTTTGCAATTTGTTTCTATTTTTAGACACATCTGCAAATGCAGTTTGAGAAACACCAGTCCTCAGAAAACCAGAGCAATTGCCCCTGTGTTTTTCAAAGCTGTGATTGCCACTGCCTTCCTTATGCAGCCAGTCCACAACCTCACCTTCCGGCAAGCAACAACTCAGCTATACACCCCTGCTTACTGGCCCACATGCCTGAGGGTCACTGTTTAACCAGATGGTCCCTGAACTTTCTAAATCTGCCTAAAATGTCTTATCTTTCTCTCTAACAGGTTCTACTTAGGGTCTCTTTAGCCTTAGGAGAACTGCGAAGACCTGGCATCCAGAAGCTGGCTTCAGGAGGGAAGGACAGCATACTGCAGCATCCATGTTAGAGCCAGACAAAGGGGCCTCACTTTCTAAGGGACAGAAGTGGAGTCTTCTTTGTGTTGCCCACTTTTTCAAGTGTCCTGTCTTGGGAGCACATGAGCTAATTAGTGTTCTGGGCACAGGCTGGCTGCTCCAGGGAAGCGTTGGTCCAGCCCTTCACTAGCTCCATGCAGCTGACTTAGTAATCCCTGACAAACGAAAATCTGATGAGATGAGCAAAGCAGAAAAGGCCATGGCAAAAAAAAAAAAAAAAAATCCCTTCCCCTCGAATTTTAGACACTGACTTTAAATACATGTTTCAAGAAAAGTCTCTGCTGGGGCATGGGATAGCTGGTGGTACATTGACTATAATCCCAGCACTGAGTAAGCAGAGACAGAAGAATCATGAGTTCTAGTACTGCCTGGACTACCATAGAAAGGATCTGGACTCTGGGGCACAGACCTGTGCATCTATCTGTACTACAAGACAAATCTGTCTCAACTCTATCCCCCAAATAGAAACAAGAGACGGCTGCAATCAGAGTTTCTGGGCAAACTTCACTTTTAAAACAAGTTTGTAGAAGTCTGCTTCTCAGACAGAATACTAACTAACATGCCATGCACGAAGGACTACGCCAGAAAATACCGTGCCCTGCTTAATCCAGAATGCTAAAATGCAGAGTGCTTGGCTTGACTCACGAGCTTTGGGCAGAGATGATGCTCAGGGATATTATACTGGAATCTGGAGGAGAGGAAGGCACTTGTCAGCCCAGGAAAAGGGCTAACAGCAAGACAATGCCCTCAAAATCAAAAATATTCATTTTTATCAATATACACTGGGGTTGGGGTGGTAATTTATCATCTAGGATAGGCTGGCTGAGCAGTGTGCCTGCCACCCAGCCTGATGACCTGAGCCTACTGTCCAGAACCCACATGCACGTATACACATAAATGTATATTAAATCTTTTTAATCATCTAGAAGGGAAGGTGGCTAAAAGCAGATCAAGACTTCAATGTCATGTTTGGCTGTATGGTGAGTTCTTGAACTACCTAAAACCCTGTCTCAGAAAACAAAAACAAAAAACTCAAACAGGTATGGAAAGCACTCAGCAAGCAAGGACAAGATGCCATCCAGGCAAGCCACGGGCCAAAGGCAGCATGAATGCATCCCTCTAAGCACAACAGAAAAGTTGGAGTGCTCCGAAAATTAACTCTAAAAGTAACTCCCAGTTATATTGGTCAGTAGTAGTTATAGTTAGGGACATCCATAGTCTCACTTATAGAGACACACCAAAAATAAATAAATCACTATTCCCTGTACAAATTATCATTGCTAGTTGGCTACCAACCTTCATGTTTCAGCCTTCTATAACTTGACATATTTGAAATGCTGGCACTAATATAATTCATAAAAGCACTCTTCCCTTCCTATTGATTCAGGGATTTTCTAGGCAATCCTAAAAATAAGTAGACAGGACACTACAAGATCTTAAATTTTCACCCAAACTCCTGTCAAGGTTGAGTCCAGTTTTCCTCTTCCTAAACAGCATTCTGCCAAGCACCTGTCCATCAATATCAAAAGGTTCCCAGAAGATAATGTGTCTTTCTCTAACAAACTGCTGAAATCTGGCTATTCAGTTTAGGGCAATAGCTGGTCTGTCTTCTTGTGTGTGAAGAGAAGAAAATAACATAAAGCTTTCCTGTTAAATAACTTCAACAGATGTTGAATCTCTGACATGGACATGGTAGTGCAACATGTGCATGTAACCACAGCACAAGGAAGGCAGAGGTACACTGGGCATGGTGGATGACACCTTTAATCCTAGTGTGTGTGTGTGTGTGTGTGTGTGTGTGAGAGAGAGACAGAGAGACAGAGAGACAGAGAGAGAGAGATCCACTATAGACAGGTGGATTCCTCCTGAGTTAGAGGCTAGCCTGTTCTACAGAGCAATTCCAGGACAGGCAGGGCTACAAAGAAACCTTGTCTTGAAAAACAAAACAAATCAAAAAGGCAGAAAGACCACACCCAACCTGGGATACATAGTGAAACAGTCTCAGGAAATAATAAAAGCCAGGCAGTGGTGGTGCACAACTCTAAACCTAGCACTTTGGGTAGAGGCAAGCATATCTCTGAGTTTAAGGCTAGCCTGGAGCACTGTTTCACAAAAACCAAACAACAACAAAAATGGTAGGCCACACCTTTTATCCTAGCTTTTGGGAGGCCTAGGCAGGTAGCACTCCCTCAGCTCAAGGCCGGCCTGGTTAAAGATCAAAGTTCCAGGCCTGTCAAAGCTTTACAGTGAGACCTTTCTTAGGCTGGAGAGATGGCTCATCGGTTAGGAGCCCTGAGGACCAGGGTTCAAGTCCCAGCACCCACATGGTAGCTCACAACTGTCTGTGGTTCCAGTTCCAGGGGATCCAACATCCTTCACAGCCACACATGTAGGCAAACACCAAGGCAAATAAATAAAATTTTAAAAAAAAAAAAAAAAAAAAAAAAAAAAAAAAAAAAAAAAAAAAAAAAAAAAAAAAAAAAAAAAAAAAAAAAAAAAAAAAAAAAAAAAAAAAAAAAAAAAAAAAAAAAAAAAAAAAAAATTCTGGTAATGCCCACAATGGGTTACAAGTCCTTAATGAGCCTGACAGGTACTTTTATTAAAAAAAAAAAAAAAAAAAAATGGAGGGGGGATTGTTGACAAGAACCTAACCCATTTAACTGACCTGTAACAGATTTTTTTTTTTAAAGATTTATTATGCATAGTGTTCTGCCTGCATGTACATCTGCAGGCCAGAAGAGGGCATCAGATCTCATCACAGATGGTTGTGAGCCACTATTGGGTTGCTGAGAACTGAACTCAGGACCTCTGGCAGAAAGCAGCCAGGGTTCCCAACACTGAGCCATCTCTCCAGCCCCCTCCTCCCAAACAGATTTTTTAATCAGTGCTCAGGAACACAGCTACCCAACTAGCAGGAACTGGCAGCTCTAACCCCATTTTTTCCCACCTCCATTTCAAAAGACGTCCTCCATTCATATGCACATTTAATGATCACCTACTAAATTACCAGTTCTGATTTGGTCAGATATAAATGGAAATATAAAAGTTTGGAAACTTCCCCCCACCACCACACACACACACAAGGTTTTTTTCTGTGTACTGGCTGCCCTAAAACTCCATTTGTTGACCAAGTTGGCCTCAAACTCACAGAGATCTAGCCTCTGCCTCCTGAGTGCTGGAATTAAAGGAGTGTACCACTACCACCGGGTAGTGGTTAGATTTGAATTTTTTAAAAGATTTATTTATTTACTATGTATACAGTGTACAGAAGAGGGTACCAGATGTCATCATAGATGGTTGTGAGCCACCATGTGGTTGCTGGAAATTGAACTCAGGACCTCTGGAAGAGCAGGCAGTGCTCTTAACCTCTGAGCCAACTCTCCAGCCCTTGAATTTTTTTAATATAATTATTTTGGGGATGTAGCCTAATTGGTAGAGTGTTTGGTTATTGTAACTGAAGCCCAGGTTTCCATCCAGCACCGCAGTAGTATATACTTATAGTCCCAATTTGACAAGAAAAATCAATTCAAGGTCACCCAGGCCAAGTTTAAGACCACTACACTGTCTCAGAAAGGAAAAAATAGCCGGGTGGTAGTAGCGCGCAGGAGGAAGAGGCAGGCAGATCTCTATGAGCTCCAGGCCAGGCAAGCCTAGTATACAGAGCGAGTTACAGGACAGGATCCAAAGCTACACAGAGAAACACTGTCTCAAAGGTGGGGGGGGGGCGCGATTCTGTTCAAATCCAAATTATCAGAAGAAAAAAAAAAAACTAAAAAAAAAAAAAAGAAAAAAAAATCCAAATTATCTAGGAAAGCTGAAGTCTTGTGAGTGATACTAACGTATAAACTAGGGGCTGGAGCGATGGTTGAGCACTTAAGAGCATTTGTTGTTTTTGCAGAGAACATGAGGGGTTCCCAGCACCCAGTAGCAGCTCATAACCATCTGTAACACCAGTTCCAGGGGATAATGCCCTCCTCTGACCTCTGGGAATATGAGTTATGCATGTGGGGCATATGTGTACACACACACATACAGAGCCATAATACACAGAAAATAAAACTTTTTAAAAATATATATAAATAAGGGTGAACGGTCACAAAGAGAAAAATTGCAGGTATGGAAGTGAAACTGGACAACTAAAAACCTTGTCTTACTATCTTGCACATACCAAGCTTGCCACAAGCTCGCCTCCGTTTCCTGACGCCTTTAGCTTTCTGGCACACCACCCCTCTAACCCGTGACGTGTTATTTGTAAGAAAGTACTCAAAAGTTACTTGAAAAGTTAAGTTTTCTGACTCCCAAATACTTAAACCCTAATTCAAGAGCATCTTTGGCTGCTGGCCTCCGCCTCCAAATTTCCCCAAGCGGGCCACCTGAGTGATCAAACTTCTACATTACAGCGAAAAACTTTTTTAAAAGCCCACAGAACTCAGACGCCGGCACACAAGGCCCGCACAGCCCCCGCCCCAGGTGGAGCAGAATCTGCGTGGGAAAGAAATCTCGTCGATCGCAGCGGGGAGAAGTCACGAGGAGCGCTCGCCCGGGCCGGCTCCGCCATCCTCCAGGAAGGCCTCGCGCCAGCCGGGGTGCACACCCAGGGCGCCGCGCTGGGCCCGCCTCCAGCCGGCCAGCGGGAACCACGGAGCGCCGTGGAACGGCCCGGGAGGGCGCCGCGCCCCCTAGCGGCGGGGCTCACCCCACCCCGCGCCCGGCCGCCGGCGGCCTCGCTCCCTGCTCCGCAGCCTTCCCGGGCAGCCGTCCCTCCGAGCGCCGGCTCTCGGGCCTCCCGCTGTCCAACCCCCCCTTGCTCCTTCTGACACGCCGCACGATCTCCGGCACAGCCCGGCCGTGCGCGAGCGAGCGAGCGCCCCGGCGTCGCGCAGCTCCCCCGGCGGCCCTGGCCGCTCCATCGCGGGCCCGGCGGGGGTGGAGAGCCGGCGCGCGGCGCGAGTGGGGCCGGCCTGGCGGCGGCGGCGCGGACCGTTCCACCGCGCGCGTTCCCCCCTCCTCTTCTCCCTCCCCGGCCGCGGCGCGCGTGCTCCCGGAACGCCATGGAGTCGCGGCGTTCCGAGCGGGCACAAAGGGGCGCGCGGCACAATGGGCGCGGTGAGCCCGTGGGCGCCCGCTTGTCCGGAGCCGCACGGAGGGAGCCGGCGAGCCGCTCGCGGGCGGTCCCCGCACTCACCTGGGACGAGAGTTGTTACTTCTTTGCGGAGCGGGTCCGCGCCGAGTTCGGGCGCCACGTGCGGGGGGCGGGCGCGCGGGCCGCAGTGGGGGCCGAGCGCGCAGGGCCTGGCCGGGACGGCCCAGCCGACTGGCTGGGGGCGGCGGGCGGGCGGGCGCCGTGTATTTTCCCCTCTCTTTGTGTGTGTCCGTGCGCTGCGCTCTCGCGTGACGTGACGGGACTCCGTGTGTCATTTCCGCACAAGGACACAGGAGCCCCCGCTGCAGTGGAACCTCAAGCCCTCCGCCCCCACCGCGCCGCCCCTCCCCCTCAGCGGGGCACACGCGGGACCGACCGGCAGCGGCGGCGGCGGCGGCGGCGGCGCTGGGCTGGGGCGTGAGCGACCGCGGCGGGGAGCTGGGGCGCGCTGCGGGGCGGGCGCGCTTGGCCTGCACCGTGCGGCTGGCTCCACGTGGGCCCGCGCCGGTTGCCGAGCGAGCACGGCGGCCCGCACCCACGAGAATGCACCCCGCGGCATTCTCGGATACGTGCTTGGCCGGCCGGAGCGTGGTCCCGACGCTTCTTTCTTTACTTTTTTCTCCCCCCCCACCTCCCGGGCGGGGGAGGGACGGCACAGCGCGCCGTGTCCCCCCTCCAGCATTTGGGGAACTCGGTTGCTGGCGCTGCACTCCCCGCGCGGGGCAGGCACAAAGACTTGGGGGCGCGTTGTCCCCCACCCACCCCGGGTCCACATGGAGTCGGGGGATGTTGGAGACCGGCTCCGGGGCTTGCTGGTCCTGGCCACTCCCCCGGCAGGGTGGCCACCCTCTCCGGGAAAGCCCACGTTGTGCGGCTTGTGGCTGCGGGGAGAAGCACGCGCTCCGGGACCCTCAAACTCAGCCCCACGGGGAAAACAGGAAAACTAAGTCGCCAACTCGGTGAAGCCGGTGTGTAGATTCTAAGTTGATAAACATGAAACCGACCCCTCGCATTTTCCCAACTTTGGGGTGAGATGAGAGAGAAGCCCAAGTCGACATTCAAACCGTGTGCGTAGTTTAAGTAAACAATCAGGACGCAAAAAATATATATAATTTTTTTGTCCGTTTAGTTTGCCAATGGAAAAAAAGAATGTATAAAAAGAAAAATGCAAATGATCCCATCTGCTGCCCACAGCTGACTGGCTGCGAGAGAGGACCATGTGGCCCGGGCCGGCGCGGTCAGTGAATAGGTAGAATAGATTTTAAAAGGACGCACATGCTGGCTCCCAGCTAGCTAGCTACCCAGTCGCCGGGAGGGTTAGGATTAACGAGTAGTCGGAGATTACCGTGTGCTCCAGACCATACCAATTGGGAGTTCAGTCCTTATGCAAGTTCCTCCCCTTCTGGTTTGAAATCTAATGGCACAGAGTTCAGTACAGATCTTTGAGGAACTGTGGAACGTTCTGGAGCTGTGTTTGGGTTGCAGACGTGAAGAAGTCAGTACTATTTGCTATGCAAAATTACTAGGAACCCAGAGAAAGCCCAACATCCTAGGATGCTTTATAAGAGAATCTATACGTGCTCAGTGTCACTCAAAACAGGATGATGAAAAGAATGGGGCCGAGATAGCAGCTCTTCAAATTCAAAAGGCTTGGGTCGCCCTATCTACATTTAAAATAGGGCGGAGGGAGGAGGGGAGGGGGAATGGTTAATTTATACATTCCCAGGAGACAAAGTGGAAGCACTTGGATTTCCGTAGGGAACTTGACTTTTGCACTTGCGCATTAAATAACACGTATGATACAGCACTTCACTTGGCTCCGTTAACAGATGCAGCCGTTTTTATTCTCACCTTCAATTTAATGTGACAGAATTAGAATTGTAAAGGGAAATGTTGCATTTCATTAGTCAAGTTTTCTAGGGTTTCCCAGAACTCAGAGCACTTAAGCTGTTTTTGCATTTAAACTACTTGCTTGTGTTGCTTTAAGAATGTAAAATGACAGGATGTGCCTTTGGCCAATTGTTCACAGTGAGAATTCGGCGGTACCGAAGGGAAAATTCACTAGAAACCGTCAGTTTTTGTTCACAGTGTTAGAAACCTTTTGTCAAATACAGCTTGTTAATAAATAGCATTTAAGGTAAATGGCCAATCAAAATTCACGGACAATGACTGCAGTATTATATTTTGACAGTATACTCTTACTGTAAGTTGTCTGTCCCAGATAAGTTATTAGCAGAATTATCATGGTTATTTGCACACCTGCAATCCTAGGACTTTGGAGACGAAGGTGGTAGAATTTATCTTTAGAAAGTGCAGGCCAGGGGCTGGAGAAATGGCTCATCTCTTGCCTCAAACACCAAGGCAAATAAAGGTTTGTTCTTTTTTTTTTAAAAAAAAAAAAAAAAAAAAAAAAAAAAAAAAAAAAGAATGTGCATGTCAGTCTTCACTACATGGTGAGATCTTCTCTCAAAAAAACCAAAGGTATGTCTTAAAAGAAGAGGGTATTTAAAAAAAAAAAAAAAAAAACTGTTTAGGGCTGAAACTGAGCTTGGTTTTTTTTTTCAAGGTTTTTTTGTTTTTTTTTTTTTTTTTTTTTAATTATTTATTTATTTGCCTTGGTGTTTGCCTGGAACTGGAACTACAGACAGTTGTTAGCTGCCATGTGGATGCTGGGAATCGAACCCGGGTCCTCTGGAAGAGCAGACAGTGCTCTTAACTGCTGAGCCATCTCTCCAGCCCCAGCTTGGTGTTTTTATGAGCAGTTTGTGTTTGAATTTTTTTTCCTCGTGTGTTTATGGAGGTTCCTGAAGAGGTCATTACATGCAATTTTCAGTCTGTTTTATGAGCATTTTGTGTTTGGGATTTTGTATTACTGTTATTCATGAATGTGTTTGTATATTGGGCGGGGGAGTGCCTGAGGAGGCCAGAAAAACTAGTTAAAACCACTAAATGTGGGTGCTAGAAATGAACTCTGGTCCTCTGGAAGACCAGGAAGTACTATAACCACCAAGCCTTTCTTCCAACCCAGTGTGTCCATGTGCTGTGTGTGTGAAAGAAAAATAATGCAAATACAAATGCATTGAACTAGTTGCAATAAAGATAAATACTCAGATTTATTTGAATGGGGCATAGTGGCACATACCTTCAATCTCAGAATTCAGGAGGTAGATCTCAGTGAGTTCAAAGCCAGCCTGGTCTACAGAGTTCTAGGAGAGCCAGAGCTACACAGAGAAACCCTATGTCAGGGGGAGAAAAATCCAGAATAAACCCAGTATGATGATACACACCTGTAGTCTGTATACTAGGGAGGCTTAGACAGGTGGAATCCAAGTTCAAAGTGAGCTTGGTCTATAGACCAAGCTCCAGGACAGCCAGAGCTACACACACACATACACGTACATACATACATACATACATACACATACACACACAAATATTATTTTGGAAGACGAAAAGAAAAAACATCCAAAATGAAAGAAAGAAGAAAAGAAACCTCCAGTCCTGCAATTAATCTCAGCAGTCAAAGGTGGAGAAAGTAAGACCATGGTTTTCGTCCAGCCAGAGCTACATTTAGAGAATACCAAGCTATTTTGGCTCTGAGAGCTTGTCTAGGAAAAAAGAAAAACTAAAAGTTAAAAAAAAAAAAAAAAAAAAAAAAA
>PVIH01016266.1:0-13915 GCA_004025045.1 Sigmodon hispidus | reverse complement strand
CCCTGGAACTGGAGTCACAGAACTTTGTGGACTGCCTCCTAGGGACTGAGCTGACACACACACACACACACCCTTTTTTTTGAGATGTGGCCTCACTGTGTAGCTCTGGCTTGCCAAGAACTAGATCAGGCTGCCTCCATGTCAAGAATGCTAAGATTAAAGGTGTAGGCCACCACACCTGGGAATGGAAAAATTTTATCTAGAAAGCTTTTTGTTTGTTTTTTGGAGAGAATCTCACTATCGTGACCTTGATCTTCTGACCTTCTGGCAGCTACCTCCCAAATCCTACGATTACAAGCCTGTGTCATCTCACCTGGTTTAGGAGAAAATTATCTTTTTTTCCTTGACACTGAAGCTTGAACCCCGGGCTCTGGGTACATGCTAAGGAGGTTCTGCCACTAATCTATGTTCCCAGTCATTTTATCTAAGTACAGCAAGGAGTAAATTGCTTCCTTGGCCATGTAAAACATTAAATAACATTAGATAGAAAATGAAAATGGGAAATTACACAGCATTTAATAAAGAGCAGGATATATATTAAGAATCACATACATACATTAGGTTTCAGATAGCTTTAACTGTTAGGTTTTTTTTCTGATCATTGCTAAAATGTATGTTTGCCAAAACAATATTTAGTGGGACTATTTTTTTTTTGTAGTTAGGTCTTAAAACAATGCAACAGATTCTGCTGTTCCTTGTTGAGATATTTCCACTTTATTTCTTGCCTGGTGGATGTTTATTTTTGCCACGGCTTCAACTTCAAACTGAAGATCCAGATTCTGTGATTACTTACAATGGAGGGGGCTGTATTAATCAAAAAGACACATTTGTTACTTAGCCACACTGTAGTAAGGAGTGGGGGAGAAATCTACCTTTAGTGGAATGATGGACAGATGACCTACCACTACTTAGTGTAGGAAAACGTAAGGTAGGCTTTGGGGTTCAGTGCTAGGAACAGAATCTAGTGACACCTGAAACACTGAGGTCCCCTCTTGAGTTCTTAGTCTCATTAATAAAATAATTTAAGAACAGACTCAGCTGAGCATGGTGGCACAAAACTTTACTCGCAGAGGCAGGTGAACCTTTGTGAGTTTGAGGCTAGCCTGGTCTACATGGTGAATTCTAGAACAGTCAGGGCTACATTGAGGAGATCCTGTCTCAAACAAAAACAACAAAAAAACAGACTCAAATGAAAACTCAAGGGCAATTTCATTAGAGTTTAAGAGAAAAACAAACAGGGTAGTGGTAGCACAAGCCTTTAATTCCAGCATTTGGGAAGCAGAGACAGGTGACTATCTGTGAGTTCAAGGTCAGCCTGATGTACAAAATGAGTCCAGGACAGCTAGGACTTTTGTTACACAGAAAAACCCTGTCTTGAGACACCAGAAAAATAGCAAGGCAGGCAGATTGTAAATGCAGACATCTAGAAAGGGAGAAAGAAGGGGAGAAATCTATGCCATTTAAGCTGGCACAGAGATCACCCAGCATGGCACACACACAACCATGCACTAGAAGGGAAGTTCTAGAGAAATCAGAGGCGCCTAGAGTATCAGTGACAGTAAACTTAGTTGACAGGAAAAGGAAAAGTTGCATCTGAGTCAGAATGGACAGAACCAGTGTACCTGAAGACATCCTGCAGGACAGGACAAACATTCTGGGAAGGCAAAGTAGTCTCTCGGTAAAGAATAACTATTCTACCTACTTTAGCAAGATTTAAGATGAGCCTGCCTACCTAGAGTTTGGCCCCTTGGCCAGGTGATTCACCAACCCACCTGGAAGGTTACATCTCTACTCAGGCCAGAAATTCTAGTGTCTTGACCAGGAGCGTTCCCTTTATGTGCACAAATGGCCTTTATAGATGCACAGACACCAGGACTCTGCATGGTAAGCACATACTCTACCAGTGAGCTACATCCCTGCCACCAAAATGAGATTAGGAGAGGAAAGCTACAAAAACCCTCGCCTGGGCACTTTGAGTAGAAGAGCTTGCCCGTTTGTAAGAGAATGAGAAGCTAAGCACCTAGCACAGCTGCTAGTCTCTGCTTTTAATTGATTCCTCGTTAGCACGCTGGGATTCTCCAAGGTTAAACACCAAGGAGCATAAACACTGCTGCAGTTCAAGCCCTTGAGAAAACAAGTGCCAACCAAACTGGAACTCACTCTGAGCACAGAGTGCCAGCAAGGCGCCTGTGCCCTGGGGGATGCCCAAGGACCTGCAGGCAGGCTCCCTACATGGTCCACCCAGCTGGGACGACAGTGGAGCCCTAAGGAGTAGGGCTTCCTTGCCAATCAAATGCACTTAAAAGGAACAAAAGGAGAAAGGCATGTACAAGTTGATCGCTAGGATCTGGGGCCGTTAGCTTGTTGGTATATTTTTTGCTGAACAGCCCTGGCAGCCTGGAATTTGCCATGCATCCGAACCCACCCTCAGATTCAACGCAGTCCTCCTGAAGACTGACGTGGGTGTGCAACAACATGCCTGACTCAAGTGGAACATTTTTTCTTCTTTGATTGGTTGATGTTTTGTTGAAACAAGGGCTCACGTAGCCCTAATTGGCCTTAGACTAGCTATGTATCCATAGCTAGCCTTGAGCTTTCGATCCTATATCCCGCACCACCCAAGCGCTGGGATTATCTTTTGTACTACCAGTGTGGGCTAGGTCAACAGTTTTTTTTTTTTTTTTTTTAATTACTTAAACAGCCTGTAATGGCACATGCCTAAACTCCTAGATCCTTAGAAGTCTAAGGCAGGAAAATTGTTTGGGACCAGTTTGAGATCAAGCTAGGGAACATAGTGAGTGCATTAATGGATAAATTGATGACTAGGTAGGTAGGTAGATATTATATGCTGTGAATCAAAAAACTAAAATGGAAGCTGCCAAAAAGGCTCATGGGTGACCTGAGTTGCCCCCAAACCTATAAAGAAGGACAGAATTGCTACTGCAAATTGACCTCTGACTCCCAAATGATCGCTGTGGCATATGTGCACAAAGCAAATGTACACATCATACACACTAAACATAATACAATTTTTTGTTGTATTTTTATGCATTTATGTTTTGTGTGTGTAGAGGTCAGAGGACAACCTGTTCTGGAACTGAAACTCCAGGGGCAGGCATAGCAGCATCCACAGCTAATGAGCCATTTTACCTTTTTCCCCAACAGGGCCGTGAGGTGATTAGAAGGTAAAGGCACATGTCACCAAGACTGGTAACCTGCATTTGATCCCTGGGACCCACAGGCCAAAAACCTCTGACCTGCACAAGCACACCAAGGCATTTGCGTGCTGCCCCCATAGACACGCACATACAAATTAAAATTAGTATACTTTGGAAATGTTTAAGACTGAAGGAGAGGCTGGAGAGAGGGCTCTATAGTTAAGGGACAGCTGCAGTCAGTTCCAAGCACTCACACCGGAAGCTCACAACCACTTGTAACTCCAACTATAGGGGATCAAACATAGTCTTTTGAATTCTGCAGGCACCCCACACTCACGTACATTTGTCTACACACGCACAACTAAAATAATAAAAGGAAATCTTTTGAGACTAAATGTGGGGGCTGGAGAGATGGCTCAGAGGTTAAGAGCACAGGTCCTGACCTAAGAGGTCCTGAGTTCAATCCCAGCAACCACATGGTGGCTCACAACCATCTATAATGAGATCTGGTGACCTTTTCTGGCATGCAGGTAGAAACTGTATCTATAATAAACAAATATATAAAAAAAAGACTAAATGTGGCCAGACATGGTAGCACATGCCTTTAAACCCAGCACTCAGGAGGTAGAGGTAGAGGATTTCTGTGCCTTCAAAGACAACCTGGTCTACAAAGTAAGTTTCAGGGCTGTTACACAAAGAAACCCTGTCTTGAGGGAAAAACAAAGCAAAATGCAATGGTATACAAATGTTAAAGCCAGTTGGTGGTGGCTCACACCTTTAGTACCAGTACTCAGAAGGCAAAGGCAGATAGATCTTTGTGTTCAAGGCCAGTCTGGTCTACAGAGTAAATTCAGGACGGCCAGGGCTACACAGAGAAACTTCTTTCAACCCCTCCCCCCCCAAAAATGTATATATACACATACAGACACACCCAACAGAAATAAAGTCAAGAGCTGGGTTTCACAACTGTATTCCCAAGCCACTAGCTCATGCTTATCCCACTAGCTCTTATAAGTCAAATTAATCTGCTTCTATTAATCTATATTCTGCCACATGGCTCCATTACCTTTGCTCTGTACTGTATGCTCTACTTCTTCAGAGTCTCTCCAGCATCACCCTAATGTAATCCCAGCAGATGGACACCACCCCCCATATCCCACCCATCTCTCCTGCCTAGCTATTGGCCATTCAGCTCTTTATTAAACCAGTCACAGTGACACATTTTCACATAGTGTAAACAAACATTCTGGAACATTCCTGACTCAAAAAGACAGACCTGACTGCCCCTCAGCACAGCTCAGAATCAACTATGACAGGATGGGGTTTGGGGAGGAAAAGTACTTTATCTCATTAAAGGGATAATTATTCTTTCCATCTCTTTATCATGGCTTGTAGTGGGATTCAGCACCTCCCTTACCTGAGGGTGTGGCCTTTGGGACAGCAGGTTGGGGTTCACCTATGAACTTCTAAACTGTAGCCTTAAGGCGTGGCCAAAACAGCTTAAAGTTCTTAAAGGCTCTCTTCTTCTCTACTACCTGGAAGGAAGATTCTATGGACAAGTAGGTCTTAATACTTGGATCTCAAAGGCTGAATGGGCTGCCTTCCTCAAGGGTGGTCCCATAGCTAGGTGACTGCCTGCCCAAATGGAATGTTAGGTCTCCACCCAGGCTAGAGATTTCATTCTCTTGACCAAAAGGAAATCAGTTTTCCCTTACCCGGGCCTTTCCTGTTGCTGTAAGAGTCACTGACGACTGAGTGAAAGCTGTCTCAAATACAACAGTCAGTTCTGAGATGCCCAGGAAGTAAAAGCGCTTACCATCAAACACAACAATAATCAATAATCATGAAGGGGTGAAAGATGTGAGGTCCATGCTTCACAAAACTGTGTTCATCAATGATCACTATCTCCAGCCCCATCTATTGGCTGGAGTTAAGTTTCTTCTAGAGGCCTCAGGTGTCTTGTGCTCTGCATTCCTGGCAACATGTACTCGCCCTTCCTGAAGACTAATGGGCAGAATAGTGTCTCCCAGAATTCCCGTGCTAACCCCAATCAGTACCTCTCAGACTACAGTGCTATTTGGAGATAAGGCCTGGAGAAAGACAGAAGTTGAATAAGGCTGTGAGGACAGTGCCCTATCCCAGTAGGGTTGAAGTCCTTGTAAAAAGCAGCAGTGTGAGGGGAAGAGAAGGCTTAGCCAGGCTAAGAGCGCTTACCTCTCCAGGCATCATGACCCATGCATTTAATCTCAGTACTCAGGAAGCAGACCTCTGTGAGTTCCAGGTCAGCCAGAGTTGCTCTTGCAGAAGTCAGGAATTTGGTTCCCAGCATCCTCTTAAAGTGGCTAAAAACCACCTGTAACTCAGCACTTCTTGTACATGTATAAACATATATCACACACAGATGACACACAAATAAAATAAATCTAAAAAAAAAAAAAAAAAAAAAAACCCAGGGTGCCATAGTAGGGATGTGCCCTGTGTAAACACCATGATGATGAGGTGGCCATCAGTAAGTACAGGGGAAAGGCTTCAGCAGAAACCAGCCTTCAGCCCTAGGATTTCTGGCTCCCAGAACTTCAGAAAGTTAGTTCTCACTCTATAGGCCACCACCCAGTATGTGGTGTTAATCCAGGCTCATTAAGGCAGAATCAGCTGTAACTGCCTTGTTGGACTCCTATTGTATTAAGTTTCTGGCCCAGACTTCCCCATGGCTCGGACTCACCTGTTGCTACTTTTCCCCAAAAAAATGATTCAGACACTTATATTAATTTTACTCTACTTGCTGATCGACCTAGGGTCCAGGCATATAACTTGCTAGGTCTTTAGTCTTAAACTAACACATCTTTCTTATCCTGTTCTGCCATGTAGCTTGGTACCTTTTCTCAGAGCAGCATTCCAACTTTTTTCCTCTGTGTCTGCTGGCAGCTCAGACAACTCTATGGGCATCTGTGTTGTCAGAGAAGTTCCCCAAGTTTTCTTAGCCTGGTGGCCCCACCCACACTTCCTGGCTACCCTTGGCCAATCAGCTTTTTATTAAACCAATAGGCGGGACAATTATTTTAAACATAATCCCATTACAAACTCCCTCTGAGAATTCATCACAGAGGGCAGGGTCATCTTTGTCCAGGTGCCTGTCAGTGCCCATGACACAGTTGACCCTCAACAAGTATTTCTGAAAAAATAAATAAATGAATGAATTATTAGATACCAATGTTTCGTTTCTCTGTCCCTGCAAAGGACATGCTAGTTTGTGATTTAACCCCAGACCAGCAAGGCTGAGGCTGGGATCATGCATTGAAAGCCAGCAAGACCTGCAAAATGAGCTAAATCCTGCCTCAGAGAAAACAAAAACATGGGGCTGGAGAGACAATGCAAGATTTAAGAGTCCTGGCTGCTCTTGCAGAGGACCTGAATCCAGTTCCCAGCACCCACACAGTGGCTCAGATCTTTTTAAAACTCCAGGGATCAGACACCTTTCTGTAGCCTCTCTATGGGCTTCTACACTCAAGAGGTACACATACAAGTGCCCAGCCTGCCCCTAAATAAATAAATAAATAAACTGAAAAATAAAAACAAGCCCAAGATAGGGTGTTCCTACTCTATATAAAAAGGACTTTCTTGGATTGTCATGCTGTAAAGAATGACTGGATGGCAGGTTACTAATACATGGAAGGCCCATACTACAGCAGACCTACAATAATAATTCTACACCTATAAATTCTTTTAAAAGTTACATTGTTGCACTAGGGCTATTGTAGCAAAGTAACTGTAGGCTGTGGGTTAAATCATGGCAGCTTGTCCTCAGTTCAAGGTGCTAGTATGGTTTGTTTCTGGTAAGGGTTCCCTCCCTCCCAAGCATCTTTTTTTTCCCTGATGTCTGTCTGTCTTTCTTTCTTTCTTTCTTTCTTCTTTCTTACACAGTGTTCTGCCTGCATGTATGCCTGCAGGCCAGAAGAGGGTACCAGATCTCATTAGGGATGGTTGTGAGCCACCATGTGGTTGCTGGGAATTGAACTCAGGTCCCTCTGGAAGAGCAGCCAGTGCTCTTAACCACTGAGCCAACTCTCCAGCCCCCCGCCCCCACATTTCTTATAAAGACACTAATCCCTTCATGAGCACCCCACTTCCTGACTTCATTTAATCCCATTGCCTTTCAAAGGCTCCATCTTTAAATACCAGGACCCTGGGATGGTAAGCAGGGTTTCAATATAGGAAAATAAGAGAGAGTACACACATACTCAGACCTTAGCAGTTGGTTTTGTTTTGTTTTCCTTTGCCGGGTGTAATGGGCTTTTTTTTTTTTTTTTTTTTAATTTTTTTTTTTTGATTTATTTATTTATTATGCATACAGTTTTACAGAAGAGGGCGCCAGACCTCATCATAGATGGTTGTGAGCCACCATGTGGTCTTGCTGGGAATTGAACTCAGGACCTCTGGAAGGACAGTCAGTGCTCTTAACCTCTGAGCCATCTCTGCAGCCCCTGTAATGGGCTTTTAACCCAGTCCAGTGGTGCACACTTGTTATCTTCTCCCGTGCCTCAGGTTCATGGTTATTCCCCTTAGCGAGTTTAAGAGTTGCACAAGAGAAGAAAGAAGACTGTGGCTCAGCCTGTGGATTGTTTGTTTAGCATCAAGTCCCAGGTTCCATCTGGCATGGCATAACCAAGCAGGCTGGTACAGGCCTGTGATCTCAGCTCTTGGGAGGTGGATTCAAAATCAGCAGTTCAAAGTCATTCTGGTGCACTTAGAGGCTTTGAGGCTAGCCTAGACTTGGATACAAGGGACTTTGTCTCAAAATATAAAACCAAACCCCAAACCCAAAGACAACCAAACAAAACCACCTCAAGTAATAGTATTTAGCAGCCTGTTACAGCTGAGAGTGGCTGGGCAGGTGTTACCCCATGTCCATTATTAAAATAATGTCCAGAGGGATTATATGTATTTAAATTATTTCTTTTTTCTTTTCTTTTTTTTTAAATTTTTTTATAGGTTTTTTTTTTTTTTTTTTTAAACTTAAACTTTTATTTATTTAATTATTTGCCTTGGTGTTTGCCTGGAACTGGAACTACAGACACTTGTGAGCTGCCATGTGAGTGCTGGGAATCGAACCCTGATACTCTGGAAGAACAGTCAGTGCTCTTAACCGCTGAGCCATCTCTCTAGTCCTGGATTTAAACAGTTTCCTTGGGGGCTGCAGAGATGGCTCAGAGGTTAAGAGCACTGACTGTTCTTCCAGAGGACCTGAGTTCAATTCCCAGCAAAACCACATGGTGGCTCACAACCATCTATGATGAGGTCTGGCACCCTCTTCTATGCATAAAATGCATATAAAATAAATAAATCTTTAAAATAAAAAAAAACAGTGTCTTTTTTAAAAAATTTACTTATTTAATGTGCATTGATGTTTTGCATGCATGCATATCCATGTGAGGTTGTCAAATCCCCTAGAACTGGAGTTACAGATTGTTGTGACCTGCCATGTGGGTGCTGGGATTGAACTCAGGTCCTCTGGAAGAACAGCCAGTGTTCTTAACTTCTGAGCCATCTCTCAAGCCCCTTAAATTATTTCTTAATTTAACAATTATTGAAGCTTAGTATGGACCAGCACTGCAAAAATTCATTACCACCCCCAACCCCAACAAATGTGACAACATTCTTGGTTGTCAACCTGACTACATCTGGGATTAACTAAAACCTAGGCAGTGGGTACCCCTTTGAGAGATTTTTAAAAAAATATTTATTAATTTATTTATTTAGGACAGAGTTTCTCTGTGTAGTCCTGGTTGTCCTGGAACTTACTCTATAGATGAGGCTAACCTCAAACTCAGAGATGCCCACTTCTGCCTAGAGAATGCTGGGATTAAAAGTGTGCACTACCATCACCCCACCTAATTCTGATCTTTTAAGATAGAAAGTTCCACCTTCTGCTGACAGCCTGTATAGTGATGAAGAAACGAGAAGCTCTTTCTTTGCTAGTTTTTGCTCTCACTGGCAAGTCCATGCCTTCACTGGCACTAGAGCCTACTTCAGGATTCGGGGGAAATACAGAAGAGCAGCTGAGATGCCCAGACTCCTGGACTAACTCCTGGATTCCTGGACCTTCCATTTACAATTGTTGGATTAGCTGACCACAGTTTGCAAGTCATCCTGACAAACCCCCTTTCTAGATAGAGGGGAATTCATTCTTGGAGTTCTGTGACTCTAGAGCACCCTAACACAGGGGCTAACCTCTTGTCATCCCAGCTACTCAGCAACTGAGGCAGGAGCATCATAAACATGAGGCCAGTCTGAGCTGTGTACAGACCTTGTCTCATTGCAAAAACAACTGAAAGAAACGCTGCAGGAAGAGCTCAGGGTGTAGCTCAGATGTAGAAGGCTTTGCCGAGCAGATCCCAGGCAAATACTGTCCTAGCTTCACAGGGCAGGAGAGTGAAGTCCACAGCCCTGGGTCAGGATCCTGACCTTAGAAAGCTATTTGAGCATTTAGTCTCCATTTCCTTATTCTTAGCATGGGCCAGCCCCACCCTCTGGGCTGGGCTAACAGTTGTGACCAGTTATCTACAGTCCTGGTATGGTGCCTGGAATAGGTTAGCTTGCCATAGGGCAGCTGTTTTTATTGATTATAAATGAGATAAGGGAAGTGCTGAAATAGCTAATTCACATATGCAATGGTGATATGGTGATATCCTACTTATACAAAGGAATAAGAAACTCATTTTAGAGAGCTGGAGAGATGGTCTAGAGGTTAAGAACACTTGTTCTTACAGAAGACCTGAGTCTAATTCCCAGTACCTTACAGCTATCTGAAATTCCAATTCTGGGGGATCGGGTGCCCTCCTCTGGGCTCCGTGGACCCTCACACATGTGGTTTGTGTGTGTGTGTGTGTGTGTGTGTGTGTGTGTGTGTGTGTGGTGACCAAGGCATAACACTCATACACATAAAATAAATAATAATCCTGCCATCTTTCCAGGCAGGGTGGTAACATATGTCTTTAATCCCAGCACTCAGGAAGCAGAGGCAGCTGGATTTCTGAGTTCGAGGCCAGCCTGGTCTACAGAGTAACTTCCAGGACAGCCAGGGCTACACAGAGAGACCCTATCTTGAAAAAAACCAAATAAATACCTTTTTTTTTTTTTTTTTTTTTTTTAAGGGAGAAAGAAACCTACTTTATATGTGAAAATACAAAATTTTACATGACTAGCTTCATTTGGTATTGCTGGGAAGATACCGTAGTACATCACTCACGGTGTTTCTTTTTCTGGCAGGGGAAGCCTTTCACTGTATAATTTGGGCTTGTCTTAAATTCTCATAGTAGTTCAAGATGGCCTCTATCTTCATTCTTCAGCCTTCTGAGTGCGGGGATTACAAGTAAACCAGCAGACCACTTCTTCAAATTCTCACTCCACCCACTGTACGATTATTGAATATGTCAATACGGCAGTGGTCCCCAAATCACATTCTAATGTCCATCCTTCTACCCTGCCTGTAAGGAGTGAAAAACTGCATTCTTCCATCCTTCTCCAGGACAGGTGCCGGGAACCTCCACTGTGTGTGCTTTTGGGGCTTATGGGTAAGTGAGAAAGCATAGTTAATGAGGGCTGGAGAGGCCTCTGAGGTTAAAAAGTTCCTGAGTCTCTTCCAGGGGACCTGGGTTTGGTTCTCAGCAACTATCTTATCAGGAAGCTCACAGCAATCTGCAGCTGCAGCCTCGGGAGATCCTCTGACCTCTGTAGACCCTTGCACTCTCTTGCATGTGCCCCAACGCAGATGCACACAGATACACACAATTTGCAAAGCATAAAATAAACTTTTAGGGAGGAAGTCTACATCTGGGTGGTGGCAGCAAACACCTTTAATCCCAGCACTTAAGACTCCAGAGGCAGAAGCAGATATTTTTGAGGGTGCCCTGGTCTACAAAGTGAGTTTCAGGACAGCCAGGCCCACATAGAGAAACCCCTGCTCCTCGGTTTGTAACTATTTGAAACAAGTGTGTGGTGAATTCCTTCCTGTTGGAACCTTTCGGCCTGTTGGAGACTTCCTGGAGGGAACCCCTTTAAGGCTCTCTCTGCCCACAGCCTTCTGCAGAATTGTCTGCCATTCTGCCCTGGAGGCAGCAGCTCTGCCATGCCAAACCAGGGACACTGTCACCTCTCTGCAAGACGGCCTAAAGCAGGGAACCACAAACGAGGTCATGTGAGCTATGACTTTTGTCTTCTCAACCCAAAAGAACAAGCTTCATTTTAAAACAAAGTATTCCAGTCATGTTTTTTTCAGTGTGGGCTGTCTTCAGTCTTTTCTTTCTTTGTTTATTTTACTTATTCTTTTTTTTAAAAAAAAGATTTATTTATTTATTATGTATACAGTATACAGAAGAGGGCACCAGATGTCATTATATATGGTTGTGAGCCACCATGTGGTTGCTGGGAGTTGAACTCAGGACCTCTGGAAGAACAGTCAGTGCTCTTAACCTTTGAGCCATCTCTCCAGCCCTTTATTCTCAGCTATTCTGTTTTGTTTCTATTTTCTCTTCTTTTTTAAATGTTACAAATTCATTAGTCCTCTCTTTAGAAAGCTGCTGGCGAAGCAGGTAAAGGGCACTTGCCCTGCAGGCCTGGGGACCCAAGCTCAACCCCTGGGATTCACACAACAGTATAAAAAGCAAACCATCTCCCCAAAGTCCTAATCTCCACATGGGTGCCATGGCACACACAGTCACACCCCCCCCATAAAAGGACGAACTTTACACCCTGAGAGGTGATCAGGTGACCCAGTATTTCTCTCTTTTTGTCACCCAGTCTCCAGATGGTTTTTTGGCCAGAACTAGTGCTGGTTCCTGCAGTGTTGCTCCGGCACCCCAGGCCTCTTCATCTGCTCCGACCCTTGCATTCTTTTCTCAGCTTCCTTGAGGTCTTTTCACACAAGCTGTGTTTTTCAATTCTGTATTTGGATTCATTTTTCCTTTTAAGTTTATTTTTATTTTGTTTGCACTGGTGTTTTGCCTACATGTATGTGTGAGAGTGTCAGATCTTAGAGTTACAGACAGTTGTAGCTGCCATGTGGGTGCTGGGAATTGAACTCTAGTCCTTTGGAAGAGCAGTCAGTGCTCTTAACCACTGTGTCATCTCTCCAGCCCCCTGCACTCATTTTTCTTTACATAATTCAAGGAGTAACAAATCACAGTGAAGCCAGTTCTGGATCCAAATTCAAAGTGACATCTGGTGGAGACTGGCTAGCTCTTCCTGAATTTTTATTGTAGGCCCTGTTGCCTTCCAAGGATGATGGCTTCTGTCTTCTTTAAATATTTATTTATTTTTATTTTATGTGAATTGATGTTTTGCCTGCATGTATAACTATGTAAGAGTGTCAGATCTTGGAATTACAAACAGTTGTTAGCTGCCATGTGGATGCTGGGAATCAAACTCAGGTCTTCCAGAAAAAGTCAGTGCTCTTAACCACTGAGCCATCTCTCCACCCAAACCCCATTTCTGTCTTCTAACGGTGGCAGTGAACTTCCTGGTCCAGAAGTGGACCATGTGTCACTGATGATGATAATGACCCTCAAGCAGTCATGGAGGACATTCTCTTTCTCCTTTCCACTGTTCCTTACCTAGTACCAGTGACGGAACCCAGGGCTTCTGGGTGCCCAGGGCGTCTGGGTGCCCAGCAAGCACTCTATCCCTAGGCTGCACATGCAGCCCTTTCAGATTCTTTTGCTTCTCCATTTGTAGAGAAGCAGTCAGGGTGCTACAGTCAGTACTGTAGTTAGGGGTGGTGGTGCACACCTTTATGTCAGCATTTGGGAAGCAGAGGCAGGACGATCTCTGTGAGTTTGAGGCCAGCCTGGTCTACAAAGAGAGTTTCTGGACAGCTAGGGTTACATAGAAGACCCTATTTCTAAAAAGAATTGATAAAAAGAAAAAGAAAGATAGAAAGAAAGAAGCAAGACTGGGAAAATGGCTCAGGAGTTAAGGGTACTGACTGTTCTTCCAGAGGACCCTGGTTCAGTCACCAGCACCCACATGGTGGCTCACAACCTTCTGTAACATGTAGCATGTGATGCATAGATATATATGCAGGCAAAACACCAACATGCATAAAATAAAATTGGCATAGAAAAATAAAGAAAATAGAGGAAGAGAGACAGAGAGAGAGAGAGAGAGAGAGAGAGAGAGAGAGAGAGAGAGAGAGAAGTAGTGGTACAAATTTGCCAGTGATTGACACCTAGTTCTTGGTCTCAGCAAAGTGCTGGTAGAGGCAGGGCTATGCGGGTGTCTGGGTGCAGTGTGGGTCTCCCCTCCAGTGGGTTATGAGGTAGAGCTTGGTCCTCAGTTTGGCAGTCAAGATAAGGAGTGGGGATTACTGGAAAGGTCTAAATCCTTGAAGGCACATCATCAGAAGGGCTGAACTTGGGTTCTATCTTCAGAGAGAGCTGTCTTCAAAGGAGCAGTATATCAGCTAGGCAGTGTGGCAACACCTCTAATCCCAGAACTGGGCAGGGGAACACAAGTTCAAAGCCTGCATGGGCTAGCATGGCCTAAACAGTAAGTCTTTCTGGAAACACTCTTCTGCCCCTTGAACACACTCCTAGCAACCCACCTCTAAGCTGTGAGGTTCTACAGATAGGTTGCTTGAAGAATCCAGCTTAATTTTAACATAAAATGGCTAGAATTCACAGGCCAACCACCCACCTTTGGCTCAGGGCTTTTTTTTTTTTTTTTTTTTTTTTTTTTTTTTTTTTTTTTTTTTTTTTTTTTTT
>PVIH01016265.1:0-46303 GCA_004025045.1 Sigmodon hispidus | reverse complement strand
CCTTCTGTTTCCTCTTCATTGCTCAGTTTAGGCCTTGTATTTGTAGGATCGCCACTCTCTTCTGGAGTTACCATGTTGTCCTTTGTAGTATTATGTAATTTTTTGCACTGGCGTTTGCCCATGGCTTCAGTGGTTCACGATTAGATGGGTCCTGGTCAGTTGTGGCACTCGGGTTTGTATGCCTCCTGTCACCTTTCTGGTCAGGGTCTGTCTTTCAGAGACCCCTGCAGTTGTTGGTTCGCTCAGTTTGAGGTCATGGTGAGAGCCGTGCAAATTCCCTCAGCAGGAGCTGTGGATGTGGTCAGGGACAGAGTTTACCTGCCCCTGCTCCAGAGAGTGCTGGGATTCTGCAGCCAGCACTGGGTCCTGGGAGTGGAACCAGAAGCAATGGGAGCTCAACTCTCCCTCCCAGGCTGGGATATAGGCGCTGAGGCCTCTTGCCCCCTCCTGACCTCTGGGCGGGGTCTGAATCTGCCCTTCAGAGACCCCTGTAGTTGGTTCGCTCAGTTCGAGGTCGTGGCGGGGTTTCCCTCAGCAGGAGCTGTGGAAGTGGTCAGGGACAGAGTTTACCTGCCCCTGCTCCAGAGAGCGCTTGGATTCTGCAGCCAGCACTGGGTCCGGAAGTGGAACCAGAAGCAATGGGCGCTCAACTCTCCCTCCCAGGCTGGGATATAGGCCCCAGTGTTTCCTCTTAAAATGCCACTTTTTAAACATAGAGTAGATAGAAATAGTGGGAAATGACATTATTAATGTTCTTGGTGTTAGTTTTAGACATCGAATCAAACTCTCTAATCCATCAATTTCACTTCCAGGAGCCTATGCTAAGAAGGGTCATCAGTGTTCAAAACCTCCTGCATGTGAACATTGTTATCCTCCACGCTCCATCTGATAGGACTCAAACTAAATAATATAAATGCTCCTAAAATAAATTCTTTTAAGTTTTGATTTATTAAACAGGCTGACACTGTTTAGTTTTTCAAAACAATACAGAGCCAGGAAAGGTGGTTCATAATTCTAACTCTAATACTCAGAAGGCTGAGTTACAGGAATTGCCCTGAGTCTTAGGCAATCCTGGGATATATATTAAATTCAAGATCAGCCTTGCTTACAGATCAGACTGTGTCTCAAAAAAATAAAATAAGACAAAATGTACAAAGTAATATGAAGCAAGAATACTTAATATCATGCAAATGCTGTAAAGTGAATGAAAATGTTTACAAACTGTATGTATTAAGATGATACCATTTTTTGTAAAGTAAAATTAATTAAGATATATAGAATAATGTCACCCATTTGTCTTTATAAAACGTCCTCTGAAATTACATAATAAATGAGGCTGGTTACTTTATAAAGATATTTATTTGGCTTATAATTTTGATGATTAGGATGTGCAAAGAACATGATATGAGAATCCTCATACCAAGGTAGAGAAAAAAGGAAAGCAAATCAGCCGTATGCAGAAAGGCTAAGCCCAGGCCATGGCTCTCGCTTTATTACAACCCACTTTAGTCAGAACTGCACAAGACCCGAGTAAATCTCTTCCAAGGCCCAAGCAACCAATGGCTTATCTAATTTTCAGTAGGTCTAACCCCTTAGCATCCCCACAGGCCCCAACATTGACACACTGTGGGCTGCCTTCCAACCCAGGAACCTGTGGGAAAATAACTCCAGCTGGACCCTAGTCATATCATAAGGCTTGCTAGTGGGAGTCAGGGTGACAAATAGTTGTTGATTACTTTCACCTGCAGTTTCTAAACTCTTCCCAACAAATAAATTGAGTTAATAATAAATAAAATAAGAGGACAATGCAGTCATGCTGAGTGTGTTTATGTCAGTTCCATTTTTCAATTTATTTTGAAATATAATCTTTATTACAATATAACATAACTCATTATAGAAAATTAGAATGTGGAAAGAAACAAAAAGAAAAAATTATCCCTCAATCCACTACCTTTTTAGAGATATGTAAGGTTTTCCATGAAAGTACGTATGTTTGAATTTCTGTCCTTGGGTCATTTTTCAGCTAGTCCCATGAAAGGCACACACTGCAGCTTCTCTATACAGTCCTTCACTGAGAGCTTCATCCTGGTGTTTCTCAGGTTTATTCTTTCTCAGCCTAGAACACACATACAGATCTGGCTTTGTATATAGCCTTGGAGACTTCTCTACAGTAGACCTTAGGAGCAAATCCATGTTTTACTTTTGACTTTTGTAAGGCCTCTTAATTAGATTAAAGGAAAAAACTGAGTCCAGCAATTACAATTTGAGTAAAGTGAATACCAGTGACAATAAAACAAAATTAGACCCTCTGAGTAAACTCTATGGTTAAATAACTGGAGATCTACGTTCCTGGGGAGAACTGCCTTGTGATCTTGCATAGAAATGCTTCCTCTTTAGCAAACGTAAAGTTGAGGGATCAAAGCTTCTGACCCCACCACCTTGTTTCTGCTCTCTGAGCACTATTCCCTCTTCAACTTCATGAGCTATTTCACATTTGCCCAATCTTCAGCCACTTTACTTCTAAATCTAGCTTGGGCCTTCTTCAGAAGCTCTGAGCCTCTGGAACCTTGCCATTTTGAAATTGTTTTCTCCAACAGGAGCTGGGCTCTGCACCTTCACACACCTAGTCGGTTCTTATTGGGTATTCCGATTGTCAGAGGCCTCTCAGAAACCTCACTCATGTTCTCAGTAGACTGCCTTGCTCCAGCATGGGGTGTATTTTCTCAGATTATTTCACACCCTTTGCTCTCTTGTCTTTCTATATTAGCGGATAATACATTCCTTTACATGTTCAAAGCACATCGATACCATATATATATTGGCCACAGTTGTAAGACTTTCTTAGGAGTCAATTTCTATCCAGTAGAAATGGCAAGAACAAACCAAAGGATCTTTTCCAAGTTTACTATGGTGAGCTAATGTGCTAACTGACATTACTTAGAAAAATGTGAAAAGAAAAAAGAAAAACGTGGTCTCAGACAGCTGCCTCACTGGAAAGTCCCCTGAGCAATGTAGGAGCAATTATACCATCAAAGAGTGAGCCTTCTCCCATAATTTGTTTTAGGTTTTTTATTTTGTTTTTGTGTTATTTTGGCTTTTTAGCAATTTAAACAGCTTCTTTTTAGTTTCCAGTCTAGGATTCATGTTCTAGACCTTTATACTTTGCATGTTCACCAAGTTTGCTCAGATTTACTCAAAACTCGAAGCTCTGTGGCAAGATATCTGATAAAAGCCTCACTCCTAGAGTGGTCTCCTCTGTGGGATCCACATCAACCCTTCCATATAAAAATGAAAAATAACCAAATTAAAAGAATAAACAAATTTATCTATAGTTTATTCTTTCTGCAACATAAACAAATGAACATACAAGGCCTTATCCCAGAAAGGTCACCTTGCCTTACTCTATGTCTTTTATTTATTTATTTGAGTGTGCATATACATGTCCATGCACATATGCCATGGCATGCATGGGAAGTCAGAGAGTAACTTGTGGAATTTGGCTTATTTCTTCCACCATGTGGATAGCAGGCATAGAACTGTGGTGGTCAGGCTTGGTGGCAAGCACTGGCATCTGCATAGCCATGTTACCAGCCCTATCTTTTAATAAACAGTCCTCCTGTGAGTACCTATGCTTCAGTTATTCTTTGTGTTCTTTGCTATTATGAGTAATGAAATCATGCATACACTTTTGACAGTGCACTGGGAGTCAAAAGGTTAGCCAAGGAACAAATTCAAATGTAGTTTTTTTTAGATTCTCAAACTTTCTCTCAGCAGCCAGGGGAGAAGGGCTCCTTCTCACTTCCTGGTTTTCTTCTACCCATAACACCACACTCTTCTTAATGTTCTTCTACCTTCCTGGCCCCACTTCCTCTTGCCTTTCTGCATTCCTCTTCCTCTGGTCACAACTCTGCTTTCTTCCTTCCCATATGTTGTACAAGGTTTCTGACCCCTCATGGACCAGAAGTTCAGACCTGCCCATGGTGGCTTTTCTCCCCCCAAAATGGCTCAGTTGCTTATATTAAATTCATCCTATTTAGCCTATGCCTCAGGCACATTGCTAGCTATCTCTTTCATCTTAATTGAACCCATTTCCATTAATCTACCTGGCCATGTGGCCTGTGGCGTGGCCCAGTAGATCACATGTATTTTTATATGCTTCTTATTTGGTGGCTGGATGGACTCTTTCTGACTCTGCTCTCCTTCTACCTATCTCTCCTGATTCATCCACCTAATTTTGCAGCACCCAACACAATCCAAAACAGTTCCTTTATTTACAGCATGCAGACAAACATTTCTGTCTAATCAAAAAGGAAGGTTTCAATTTCAATATAGCAAAATTACATATAACAAAACAGCTATCAAGCAAGAATTACAATTGCAATATCTAGTCTATTTGAATTTAACAAAACTAAAGAAAATATTCTATCATCTACCTTATCCTTGTGAGCCTAGAGTTTCATATCTAATATACCTTTCAAAATAACTAAGAAAAACTATACCTTTAATTATTAAGCCTTTAACTACATCAAAGATATAGAAGAATATATTACCCAAATAAACAGGAAGTGAAAGCAACTTCCAAAATCTAGAAATGGCACCTGTCTGCCTGAACAGTCACTCAAAGTTGCTTTATAACATTGGGGCATCCATCTTCAGCCTATAGGACCAGTGTCCCTGGCATACCTTTCAGTGGTGCAGGAAATCTGGCATAGTTCATCAGTTACTTCTTCTTGTGTCCTGAAGGATGCCTGGCAATTTTCTAAGCAGAGCAGGAATCTGAAGGACTATCTGGGCTTGTTATGCCAAAGTACAGAGGTAACTTTTTCCTATGTAACCTCCATGTCCAGTTTATACAGCATACTGTCAAGCAGTCAATATAAGAACAGTTTCTTGTCCAGTGGCTACTGTTGCCACAAAGTAAATTCCACATGAAGTTGCCCATCATTCTCTTGAAATACTATGGTGCTGCCAGAAGCAGACCTGTCTCATTGTTTAGAAAAGTCTAAATTCTTAAAATATTTTAAATGCCAACATGCCCAAGCGGCAAACCACAACCACTGAACAGCTTGGGATCAGAAACACCCTGGACTGACCCTTCGAACCCCACTACAACTATAGGAATATCAGACTCATTCTTGAGGGAGGGGGGACAAAACTGGATTTGGCCAGGAGTGGAGACTGATACAAGCATTATTGGGTCAGTGGGACCATAGGACTGTCTGTTCCCTGCCCAGCGAAGGGATGGGGAGTTGCAGAGAAGAGAAATGTCAAGATGTGGTGGGAGGGGGAAGGGACCTTGAATGAGGAATTACAGGGATGGGAAAAAAAATTTCAGAGGGAAAGCTGAACACATAGTAAATATATGTGTAGCAATCTTATTTGCATTACCACCCTTGATAAGCCATACTTATGATTCTTATCCTGTTCATAGTTATTGTTAACTTTTCCTCATTTTAAATTCATGTTACTGTTTTTTTGTTAAATACAAAATAAAGAAGGAAAAAGAAAAAAAAACTCACTTTAATTTCCCATCTGTCTTGAGAGTAAAATTTTAATTATTTAAGTTCTCTCTATAGGTATGACCATAGCTTGAGATAATTAAAGATACTGAATTATTGCTATACTCATACAATGATCAATTCATTAAATACTGGCCCATTTCAAAAAAATATTTTAAATGCCATATTCTGTAGGTCTTAGAAGTGTTTGAAGATTACCTATCTAATTGAAATATGTCTTTGTATACCTACAAAAACCTAACTAACATGACCATAACTTTGGTTATCAAATGGCTATTAATCTGCATTTCTTAATAATACAATATTATTTTAAATGAGTTACATAAGCATCATACCTTAAGTAAGAGTAGAAAAATACATATAGCATAACAAAATTTTCATCAATAAACCAAAATCTATCTATCTTTAAAAAAACAAAAAACAAAACAAAACAAAACAAAAAAAAACACTTTTTTTTTATTTGCCTTGGTGTTTGTCTGGAACTGGAAACTGGAACTACAGACAGTTGTGAGCTGCCACATGTGGGTGCTGGGAATTTAACCCCAGTCCTCTGGAAGAGTAGTCAGTGCTCTTAACTGCTGAGCCATTTCTCCAGCCCACCATCTATCTTTTTTAATCATTTTTATATCATATCATCTCCCTTTTTTAGAAGAAATTCACTATGGCCATTAATGATTTATAATAAAAACAAACATTAGTAAGTAATATTTTGGAAATTTGAGCATAGCTTTCTTTCTTTTACTACTTCCTGCTGATTAAGGGGCATTGACAATCTCATGGGGTCCTAAGGCTTTGGACCATCTTAATTGGCATCCTAGAAGCTGATCTTCCCATCGGAGAATTTTCAGGTGGTCTTGTCAGATGAAACCATATTTGCCTAGAAACAATTCACACGTTTTCATCTTCTGTGGAAACAAAGACAGAAATCCTTTGCCAAGCAACATATCTTCATATCCAAATTTCAAAGACAAGATACCTTTAAAATATATATATATATATGTATATATATATATATTTGTTTTACTTAGCAGCCTTTGCAATCATTTGTCTTTCTGCACTTAGCTCATTAAAAGTTTAAAAAGTAAAAAGAAAAAAAACACAATAATAACTATAATCCAGACTCTTTGTGTATTTGCCATGTTTATGTGGTTTTTTCTATCTTTATTCCTCTATTTCTTTTTTAAGGGCTTTTTCTTTACCCCTTTTCTCTTCCTTCCTACTTCTCACATTCATTTAAAGGTTTTTCTCCATCTGGAACTCTTTCATTATGAATCCTTAATTATTTCCCAACCAGAAGAGCTTTAAAATGCTATTTTCACTTAGATTGCTGACTTTGCCCCTTTCAGTAGCTTTTCAACATGGCAGAGGTGCCAGAGTCATGCTTACAGAGTGGACCCAAGAAAATGCTGCTACCATAAAAAAGTCTTTGACTTTGTTCCCCTTTTGTTAAATATAAACGAAAACTTTGAATAAATCACATGCAGCTTGTTGCTTATCCCGAGTCTTCTGACTTCCAGGAATCAACCTTGGTTTAGGCAACCTACTGTGGACCCGCCATTTTTAAATTCACAAACATCATGGCATCTTTGTACTATGACTCACTTTATACAATTCAGGAAGCTGCTTTTGATTCTGTTTCTGTGCTCTAGACTTCTTTTTAAACTTTCTCAGACTTTATGCAGGGGTTCAGGTGCAATGTTGGGACACCATCTGTTGTACAAGGTTTCCTACCCCTTATGGGCCAGAAGCTTAGACCTGCCCATGGTGGCTCCCCCCCCCCCCCCCCGCAAAGAATGACTCAGTCGCTTATATTAATTTCATCCTGTCTGGCCTATGTCTCAGGCACATTGCTAGCTAGCTCTTTTATCTTAATTCAACCCACCTCCATTAATCTACCTGGTCACCTGGCCTGTGGCTCATCTGTATTCTTACATGTTTCTTCTTTTGCAGCTTGATGGAGTCTGTCTGTCCCCACTCTCCTTCTATCTGTCTCTCCTGTTTCCTTCACCTACTTCTACAGCACCTGACACAGGCCAAAACACTTTATTTACAGCGTACAGACAAACATTCCCACCACATCATATGCTCCATTCTTGCTAAGTAGTATCCTTCATGGCTGATCTCAATGAACTCCAGTGCTATAATAACATGTATATTCACATTTAAATCCAGACAGCTTCCCTAAGGTTCACAGTCACATGTCCATCTACCTACCCAGTGTTTCTATCATTGGAGGCACTGCAGGCACTGAAACATCATAGACAGTCCCATTTCCATTCTCTCTGCTCCTTGAATAACATCAGTCACCCAAATACTCAGCAACCTCCAATCTTCTAGTTGTTCTTATTTTTCTCTCTCTCACTTTCCCACTAAATTCATTTCTCTCTCTCTCTCTCTCTCTCTCTCTCTCTCTCTCTCTCTCTCTCTCTCTCACACACACACACACACACACACACAGCTTAATGTCCTCTATCAGGAGCTTCTTTCCTCCTCAAGGATGCTGCATGGTCTTGTAGATGTTTCCATCTCAATTCTTCAGAAAATCATCTTATTGTAACACTCAGTGAGACTGCCAAAAAATGTATAAAGAATATTAAGAACACTGTACTACTTAAAGTATTGAATTTACATGTACACTCACTGGTGAATATTTAATCAGTAAAAAAAAATGGTCTTTATCCCATACATTGCCTAAAGTGTGTGAAAGAACTCTATGTAAAAACTGAACATGAGAAGTGGCTTTCCCTCTTTCTGAAGCAGGCCTTTCTTAGGGTTGGTATGAGTGGAGAGACAGCAACTCTATCTGGTTATTTGAAACACAAACCAGCATGATGTTAATATGACTAACTTTTTGGATAGCAAATTTTTCTGATCAGAGGAAACTCAGCATTAGTAGTGAGTTTAATCAAAGCAAACAGAAAGGAGCTGGTTGTATGAGATTGTGATCTGTGGTTCAAGCAACCAAAACATTATTGACCCAACCTTTGTTAAGAGAGAAAGATAGATAAAGCCAGACACTGGGAAAGACAAATTGCCACCCCCAATTCTGTGTTTAAATGTAGAATTAAAATGAGATAAACTCTAGCACTCTAGAAAAATTAGTATACTTTCGCCTACAGCATAAAACTGTATAGGTTTATGTTCTCAATTCATGTAAGGAAAAAAAAGAGTAGGAAAATTTAAAATGAAAGTTACATAAATCATCTAACAAGTCATTTATAAAATTGTTGAGTGCAGGTTTAGATATAACTTAGTTTGTACAGCACTTGCCTGGCATGCACATGGCCCTGAGTTTAACCCCAGTGCTGCATAAACAGGACATGTTGTTACACACCTATGTTTCCCAGGACTCAAGGCAAGGAAAGCAGGGTCAGATATTTAAGATTATCCCCTACTTTACCTAGAGCCTTTAAAGACAACATGGACTACACTCCCTGACTCAATAATAATAATAATAATAATAATAATAATAATAATAATAATTGCTTTGGGCCAGTGAAATGGGTCAGCATGTGAAACAGCTTCCACCAAACCTGGTATGACTTGAATTCCATCTCTCCAAGTCCACAGGACAGGAAGAGACAGCCCCCAAATTTCTGAAAGCTGTCTCCTGACCTTCAGACATGCTCAAGTTGAAAGAGACAGACACAGAGAGAGAGACAGAGACAGAGAGAGGGGGAGATGGTGAGGGAGAAAAACAGAGAGAGACAGAGGGGGGGAGAGGGAGAAAGTAATTATAATTGGTATCAAACACACATAGTAATTGGTTTCATAGCAACAAACAAATTTGACTATGCAAGTATTTTTTTCTAAATAGAAGTTTTAAGAAAATTACTCATCACCACTGATACCAAATAATCAGCACACTCACTGCTAAATAAAAACAACTCTAAAACTTTCAAAAGACTTCTTTCCAAACAGTGAGACAAGACGGTGAGGCTGAACTTTGCACTCACCATTGTTGAGTGAGTTCTCTGTTATCACAATGGCTCTGTGGTTGTCCGTGGATGACAGTCAAGTTTGTCCTTTCTCCACCCTTTTCTCACAGATTCCTACAGAATTTATTGATGACATCCCATCCACAAAGCCAGACGGTCTACATTCCAACCTGGAGAGAGAACAATCACTTATGATTTCTGAAATATAAAATAAGAGAATAGAAAGTACATTTAAAATTTAGGAAAATTATGTAAATGCCTCAAAATTGTATGTCCATCCATTGATATTGGGATCATATAGGAAAACATCTACTAGGTTGAGGTTGGAAAAGGAAACCATATGGAACCAACTAAAGATGCCTATTTATGTTTGATTCTGCTGCTTGAACCACATACACGCCCATAAAGTATTTTGTGTTTTCCCAGTGATCTTTTGGGAAGACCACTGAAAAAGTCACAGTCTTCAATTTTTCTTTCTGATAATATTAGCCTACACTAGGCAAACAAACTCTCTGAGGGTGTACTTTACTGTATCTGTCAGGTTGGAAGAGCTTGGGAGAGTGACCAATAATTACTGATTAATAACCCTTCAAATTAAGTCCAGCTTTATGAGGGCGAGTGTTTTATAGGTATATGAAACACAGACAATTTTAAAAAACTAAAACACCCATGTATCATGTCTATAGTCCTTAGGAGTCTAAATGTGAGTTTACTAGAAAATTAGGAGTACAGTATTCTTATCTCAATTGGCTTCCCCTACAGGAATGTAGAGAATAACATTTTTTTACCTTTCTTTTTTATTTGTTTTTGTATAAGGGTTTAATACACGTGTATACATGCCATAGAACATGTGTGCATGAATGTGTGAAGGTCAGAGGAAACCTTTGGGAGTGCATTCTTTCCTTTTACTATGTGGGACCCAGGGATGAAAATCATGTCATCAGGCTTAGCAACAAGTTCCTTTACCTCCTGAGTGATCTCACCAGGCAGTGATCTCACTGAGTGGCATTCCTTATTCTGAATTGCCTGGCAATCTGGGAAACAGAGGCCATGTGCAGAACTGGGATCCATGTCTATGTTTCCATAACCTTACTGAGAGTGGAATTCCCAATGTGTTGGTTGTTTCTTACCCAGCTATGCTAAAGATCTTGGCCATTTGTCAACTATTTACATTTGTGTAATTTTTTTTCTCCCATTTCACATTAAAAGTAAATTGTAGTTCAAGCTTTTCACATTTGTCTGTCAATCCAGAGCAGCATGCTTTGCTGTCTTTGTTTATTCTCATGCTTCTTAACCAACTTGGAAGAGATTGCATCCGGCTTCCACAGGGTCTGCTTTGCTTGTTAGTCTTTGCTTGTGTATCTGCAAGCAAAGAGAAGGCAATCTCTGCTGACTCACTAGAGGGGCCAGTCCCTGCACTAATCCCTCTATTTTTGTGTGCTTGTTGTCTCCCTGAAAACAATTGTGTAGCTTTGTATGTGAGCCTTTGTTCAAAGCTCAGAGAGGTGAGGTTCTGCCTGGCTGACCTCCAACTCCTTATGTAGCAATTTCTATCTCTTGAATGCCAGGGTTATTACAGGTATGCGCCTATATATCCAGTTTACCCAGTGCTGACAATAGAAACCAGGACTTGTGCAGGCTAAGCAAGCATTCTTCCAACTCAGCTACATCTCCAGACTCTTTTGATGCTTCCAGAATAAAAGTTTTACATTCTGTATCTAAAGAGTCATCAAAATCATTGACAACATGTAACTATTCTCTAATGTTCTAAGTATTGGTGGCCCTCTTTATATTTCAGATCCAGAGCCTTCCATCCCAGTCTTTCCTCTCAGCTTTTTACAGGGGATTGCCTGGTGTTTTAAGCTCTGCTCTGAGCTCAGCTCTTCTCCTCTAATTATCTCACCAGTATTTTAAATTCAGCAAATTCTGACCTGTGCTCTCAGCCCCTTGAGCACCCTTCTGGTTTTTTGGTTTTACTTTTGCATAAGACATCTCCCAGTTAACAGAGTTTCTAGTGTCTTCAAGTTCCTTCCCACTCCTTCATCCCTCCATATGAAATCTCAAGGCAGACAGAGAGCCTTATACTCATCCAATGGTCCCAGGCACATAGAATTCCCATCCCCCAGCCATACCTCTATTCCATTCATCTTTCTAAAACACCATTTTAAACACTAGCTCAAAATGTTTCAGGACACCTTCACTGAATTTAAATAAATAATGATCCCTTATATAGAAATGCATGAGTTCTATGTTCATGACATTAGTCCCAGATCCACTTTTCACTTTATCTTAAAATCTTCTCTAATACATAACAGCACTCAGACAAAACAGAACCTTCCCTTCAGTGTTTCATACTCATTTGCTGGCTCACGGTGGAAGGGCATGGCTTTGGTTTGGTTTTGGTGTATGTGTGTGTGTGTGTGTGTGTGTGTGGTCAGTGTGTGTACTTGTTGGTGTAGGTATGTGTGTGAGTGTGTGCATGCACATGCGGAAGCCAGAGGGTGACTTCTGGTGTCACTTCTCAATTGCTCTCATTCATTATATTTTGATTCAGCTAGAACCACTGGCCTATGAGCTTCCTAGCCATCCAGATCCTTAGCACTATGGCTACAGCATACACTGCCTTGTCACATTCATAAGTGGGTTCTGGGTATCCAAACTCAGGCCATCATATTTGCAGGGGATGTTCTTCCCAAACTGAGCTATTTCCCCAGCCCCTGGCATGTGATTTTGGTCTTGCCTTTCTGGCTGAGTAAGGCCCTGTTCCCCTCATCAGCTTCTGCTAACTAACCTCATTCCCAGCTCAGATGCACAGTCCTCCCCAGAAGCTCCCCCAGTTTCCTACTATCTCATATTTGTGCCAATCTTTGGCCAATTTTCTCTGTCATTTTTAGAATAAAAGACTTTGAGCAGTGAAAAGTACACTTAGTCATAGCAACCCTCACTATGCGCAAAGACAAAGCAAACAAGTGAGAAGGTGAGGCACCTGCCCAATAGCACAGACTGAAAGTGGCAGTCGCGCTGCAGGCATCTGAAAGTGACCCCATCACCAGAGCTGCTACATCGGGACTTCAGTACAGTTTGCCTCTGACTAAATAAGCAATTTACTATAAATATCTGACAGTTCTATGATTTGGTGTTATTTGTATGTGAGAGAGGGTTCATTGTTCTCTCTGCTTTATTTCTGCATTTCTTGAGCTGCTAACATGCTAACGTGTCTAAATTAGACAGGCCTTAAAATATTACTCCAGGACCAAATAAATGAGTTTTAATAAAGACAAAAGACCTCTACTTCAGGGAGAAATCTGCAAAGTGTTTCACTTGAAGACTAAGGCAAGTGAAAGTTTATCTAGACTTTTCTTTATGTAAGCAATATTGTTTTCAATTAGTTCATATTAAGTTCATAAAAAATTTGAAAACTGAATTGAGTGTCTCAAATAGCTTGATAGGCAAGGAAAGAAACCACAGTGTTGTGCATATATTCTCCATCTGTCTCTGTCCAGAAGCCTTGGACTTTTAACTCAAAATGGAATTATTTTAACTGTTATTAGGCCATACCTCAAGCCATTTCACAAGATGGAATTTTGGACAAAGTAAGTAATAAATAATTAGCAACTTAATTTTTCACCTTATGTCTATAAGGTGTACCTGGATACTTTTCTGCATTTGTTTCCAGCAGAGTGTGCATATACCCAAATTGCATGAATTCTATTTAGTATATAATAAACACAAAGCCAGATATTGGGGGAAAACTGAAATATCAGAGAGACAAGGAACAAGCCACAGCTAATTCTCACCCAGCCAACTCTTCAGGCCTAATGGGGTAGGTCCGATCTCCACAGGTGCTCAGACTGACTAGCCACTCAGGAAAGGGGGAAGAACTTCAGCCTTCTCCTTTTTTCCCCTGCTCAGCTATTTCAATTCCTGGATCGGTTTTCTAGTGCTAAGATTAAAGGTGTGGGTCACCACCACCTGGCTCCGTTTGGCCTTGAACTCACTCTGTCTCCCAAGTGCTGTGATTAAAGGCCTAGGTCACTACTCCCTGTCCTTCATGGCTTAGCTCTGTGGTGACTCTTCCCTCTGATAGTCTAGGCTATTTTTATTAAATATACAATATATCACCACATACACATACCTAAATACATCCACAAGATACATCCCAAATATCTGTGCAACTGACTCTTTTGAAACAGCTCTCTGGGGTTGGAGAGATGGCTCAGTAGTTAAGAGCACGGATTGTACTACAAGAGGACCCTGGTTCAATTCCCAGCACCCACATGGCAGCTCACAACTGTCTGTAACTCCAAGATCTGACCCCCTCACACAGACATACATGCAGGCAAAACACCGATGTACATAAAATAAGAATAAATAAATTATTAAAAAAGAAAAGAAAAGAAAAAGAAAGAAACAGCTCTCCTTCAGAACATACATAACCGTAGCTGCAGAGGAAAGTTCCATTGTCGGGGTGAGAATTACAATTCATTGCTATGACAATGATAATTGGTATTGCTATCATTATGCTATTTAAGGCTCAGATCTTATGCCTAGCCTTTTCTGCAATAGAGTTGTAAGCAATGACAACACATCTTAAAATAAGAGATCAAGCTAGTAGCTTCCTATGTTGTCTAAAAGTCGGTGCTTTTGGATAGCTCTCAGGAGAGGATGACAGACAATTGATACCTCCCTCGGGGATAAAAGCGGCAAAATAAACATGTCTGCACTATATGTATTAGTACAAGGTCTTCTTAGCCATTTGTCACAGAAATAGACTGGCTTCAACCAACAGTTTACATCAAACTCAAGTCTCTAGACAAAGAAACTGAGTCTTGACAGAGAGTAAGGTATCTGCTTGGCAAGGCAGCATCCCAAGCTACGGTAATTCACTTAGCCCCTGGGTTCCTGCACCCCTCATCCGTTTTCCTTTCAGTGTTTCGGGGCATTGTTGCTTCAGTTTGCACAGACTTAGATGGAGGTAGGCACCATAGGTTTGATTGATACAGCAATTTGCATCTCAAGGCAGCACTCAATAAATACAGTGTCATGAAAGGCTACTCTCTCACCAGCCAATTTCCCCCTCTGGGCTGACTTTAGAAGCTCATTGATGTCACTTCCTTCCTCAGTCAGCAAGTGAATTTTCTTTAATTCTCAAGACCAGCTGTCCATGCTGTCAACAGAAAGTTATTAAAATTCCTTTAAAGTGAATAAAAATAGCCTAAAAGCAAATGTACTTGGAAACAGGAAAGAATCAGTATGCAAAGTCCACAAACCTCTGAGCGAAATAATGTTGATCCAACCAGAGATTTCAGGCACTGTATATTCAAGATGTTAGAAAAAAATAATTAAAGGATGCGAAACCACACACTGCTTAATCTTTTATTAGTAAAAGTTAATACAGTTATAATTTAGCTCTGTAAATTTTATTTCTCCTTTTCAAATATGATTTGAATAAATTGGGGGATGATGTAGGTTTTCTTTTAGTGGGATTTCCTTCCTGTGTTATTTTATGGGTCAAAGAACATTTAAATGTTCACCAGGCTGGGAAGATCCAGAAGGAAGGGAAAATACTATCTCCAGCAGCCATCAGAATCACTGGAGCCACAAAATAATAATGCAATTACTCTTTTAACTTACTAGGGTTTCAACAGCTCAAAGAGAGAGATCATTTATTCCATATACAAAGAGACATACTTGAGCTAGAGAGATGGTCCAGTTGGGAAAGTGTTTTCCCCATAAGCATGAGGACCTGAAGTCAATCCCCAGAACCCATGTTATAATCCCAGTGCTGAGGAGGGGGAGACAAACACGTCCTGTGCTCACTGGTAAACAAGCAAACTGGAGTGAATGTTCCAGGTAACAGTGAGAGATCTTGGCTCCAAAAACTGAAAAGAACAAGCTGGGGTGTACTTAAGTAGACACTCAAGACAGAACTTCGGCCTCTATATGAATATATGTACACATAGGTCAAAATTAAATTAATTTATTAGCTATGACTCTCAGAAATAAACTATCTGGTTCTGAGTACCCCTGCATGGCTCTTCTCCTTACTTCCTCCCAGTGTTTGCCCTAGTTCTCATCTCTCAGCAAGTAGACCCCCACTTTGTTGCCTGAGTTATGTTACTTAGTAGCCAAGTACCTGCCAAGCATGGGCATGTCCCCAGCCACATATATCATCCATTACCACACATCGCTTCCTTGTTTGAACAAATTTCTTGACAGCTGGGTTCACTCCAATCTTTTGTCTCTGAAGCTTACACTTAGTCTGTACTGTATCATATCAGGCTTATGTTTTAGGTTCCTACCATCACTTATTTTACAGCTTCCATCCATTACTAGGCAAAGCTTTCTACCAACATGTATCTCTGTGACACTATATCATAATAAATTGCAGCATCCTCCAGGAAAATGATAGAAAGTTGACTAAATCCAAAAGAGAAAATAATATAATCCTTAATCTTCATAAAAAGTAAAAATTATACCTTAATTTACCTAGAATTAGTTCTTCATCCTTAACCTTGTCAGAAGTTGTAATGTGTAATATAGAACTGTTATGCTATATAAAACAGAGTTGTAATGAGGAACTTCTCATTTTAGATGGGTTTTTCAAGACAAATTCTCCCTAAATATGTAGCCCAGATTGACTATCACATGATGGAAAATCCAGTCAGTCTACTTTCAGAAGTACCCATATTAATTGCTTCAACAAAGTACAAAGTCTTTATAAGATTTAAAAACCATTTTTTTTAGTTGTAACCCCTTTAAAATAAAAAAACAAGTTATAAATTTTCAACATGCAATGGCCCATAATAAACATTCCTGTCCCAGAAGGGAAGACAAAGGCATAGTAAGACAGAGCAGGCCAAAACAAAACAAAGCAGAACAGGGAAAACCCCAAATTATTCGGCCCATGTCCAGCAACTAAGTCTTTCAATAGAATCACTTGCCCATTGGCCAGTGTTTCCCAGCATGGCATCCATTTGAGTACATCCATGTACTCAAAATGCCTGTAGAGCTTTTCAGAATGGAGAACTTCTCCATATAGCTGCAATCTGTCCCATTCTGTTCACAGCCATGACCTTAGTGGGCACATCTGTCTGTCCCTGGACAGTAACTTTAGCCTTTAGCCTCTCTGCCCATTCAGATGCACTAAACCTTTGATGGCATCTCATACTCCACCCACCATTTGCTCCATGCCCACCTTGTAAGCCTTGTCCTACTACCCATTCTTTCTTACTCACTAGCTACCAACAACTTTGGGGTTATGCCCATAACTTGCTTTCTGACCTTTGTTTCTTTGTTTGCTTGGTTCATTGGTTGGTTTTCAGTTTGGAGGATTTTTGTGTACCATTGTCACTCCAACTTTGCTGATTCTTGTATTTTTTTGTTTTACCTGAATATCAAAACCTTACCAGTTATTCTTTTCTCATAACATCTCTTATGATATTTTCATTTCAGTTTATTGCTTTTAGTAACATTACCAGAACTTTAAATTATTTACGTTTGCTTTTTTTTTCTTATTTACCTGGTATTTTATAACACAAATTTCTTAGGGTTAAGGACACACTTTTGTGTCTCCAAGACTCAGCCCATTTTTGGCACTTCCTTGGTATTCAAAATATTCTTATGGAATGATAGTCCATAGAAGCCTTACTAACTTTCCTTATGTTGAATGAAGTTGTTCCCGATTCTTGCTCTAGTGAAGGAAAATATTTATTTATGGGTGAAGAAAATTAATAAATGGCCCATGATCCATTCTGGATCAGTTGACTTCTGATAAATTCAAAACCCTGCCAAAACTTTGCTGGTACTAGTCTCTTATTATATTAGTTGCCAAGATGGGGCTACCCATGGCTGTTGGAACTCATCTATAAGATATTTTACCACACTTATAAATATATTTCAGAATTTAAAATAAATTGAAAGTGCATAGCCTTTTAGGACTACTAGTCCTAAGTATTTCAGCAAAGAAATACTCAAAAATTGAGTCACTGTACTGCCCAGGAATTTCTGTGCCTCCCCTACTCTATGCTGTCATCAGCTCCTTTTTATTCTTTCCTAGCCTCTGTCTTTCCATAAGTAATGGATGAAGTCCTAGGTTCTTTTCAGGATAGATAGAACTCTAGTTCACTGAATCAAACCCATCACCATATTGGTTCTATTTCTCAAATTCTAGAATCTTTCTTAACAGATCATCAGGGTCTGGTCTTGTGATACCCAATATTCAACAGTTATTTGTTATCAAATTTCTCTGTATATACAAATTACTAATTACAAATTTGTACCTCAGGAAAGAAGAATAGATACATTGCTTTGTCCCCTTCCCCTACACACACACACACACACACCTCTCAGGACTTTACATGGAGCACTTTCAAAGCGATTGATTTCTACAATCACGCAAAATGTAGACTATAATACAGACATAGACATAAGCATAGATGAGGAAAGGGTGAAGTCAAGTTTTTTCTTTTCTTTTTTTTTGGAAGCAGGAAGCAATATATTTGGCAGCTACTGTCTTGTTCACAGTTGAGTCCCCAGAGCTCAGCTCTCATATATGACTCAGAGAAGTTGATCCAATAGTATCTATTGAGTAAGTGAATAAGTAACGCCAGATAGGATTCTTTCTGGTCTTGATTTCCTGAAGCCATGTGTTACCAATTATTCTCAACTTCTTCCACATGCTTCGATTGATTTTTCTCTTTATCTTCCTCCGTAGTCTAAGCCCCAAAACCATCTTCTAGTGTTTCCACTCTTACAAAGGTCCTAAAACTAAACTCCAGTTTTTCCCCCTACACTGTCCAATTCACTCACCTTTCTACTCTTCCTTCATCTATCTTATCTTTTGAAGAAGGCCTAGTAGTTTCTAGGTTGTCAGTAGCTTCAAACATAGGGCCACTCAAACCTCCATGGGCAAGGCTACTTCCATCTAAACCCTCTACTGGCACCAGACACAACTATAATAGTCTCCATACTCTATCCATGTTTGAAAGTCTGAGTTCTGTCTTCTTATGATTCTAGTTCCTGTACCTCAAAGCCAACTCCATTTCTTGCCTTTACTATATGACTAAGCATGTGTTTGACCACACTTATTGTATCAGTTACATTTATGTTGCTGTGATAAAATGCCGAGATCAAACAATTTGAGGAAGAAAAGTTTTACTTGGGCTTATGATTTCAGAGGGGAGAGTCCATGATAGCAAGAAGGTGTGGCAACCTGCGGCTGAACAGGAAGCTGAAGCATCATATCTTAAACCATAAGAATGAAGCAGAGAAAGGGACCTAAAAGTGGACTGAGACTGTGAACAATAGAAAGCCAATAACACTGCTGCTGAGCTTCCTTAGCAAAGCTAAGCCACCACACCCTCCCAACAACACTATCAACTGGAGACCATTTGTTTAAATACATAAGCCTACAATAGACACTTCTTATTCAAAATACCACAGTCATTTAAAAGATAAAGCTATAAAAGATATTCTAATATTATTCATTAAAAGGTTAATCATCATGCCATTAATATTGTGTTTCTGAATTATGGATAATACACTTCTGAACAAGCTAAAAAAAAAAAAGAATATGCAGTGTTTAATGGCAAAGTATCTACTGGAAGCCTAGATTTTTCCCAAAACTAGTAACATTTCTTGGTATTTCTCTGTATTTGCCAGTCATGTCATTCATGATTCAATTGATTAAAAACATCTCTCAGTGATTCACCTCTGTCATCCAGCACCAGTGTAGCCAAGGCAGGATTATAATTTTGACACCAGCATGAGCTAAGCAATGAGTTCTATGCCAGTCTAAGCTATATAGCAAGACCCTATTGTTATCATCCTCATTGTCATCATCAATTATTGTACACTTCTTACATATTACAGGTAGTTCACTGTATCTCTGTGTTGAAAGCCTGATGTACTCATGTTTATATTATTATTATTATTATTATTATTATTATTCCAGAATTTAGGAGATATCTAACTATAGTAAAGGCATGATAATTTTTAAATTTACACACTGTACTCTAGGCCTTGAGATGAATACTTTCAGTTCATTAAATTACAGACTGATAAGTGTGGAATCTGAAGTTTTGAAGAACTCAAAGTTAACAAAAGAGCTAGAATCTGAGAAATTATTTTATATGTTGTAACCTAACCTATCATCTAAAATAAACTTTAAAACTGCAGATCATTGCAGAACTGTGTCTGGCTGCAAAGGTCTAGAAGCCCTTTGCTGTTGCTTTGTGTCAGCATTTTTCAGAGGAGCAGATTCATACTTGGTCTTAGATCCTCAAAGGAGCCTGTTATCTTAAACAGGTTAAAAATCACAGCTTTAAACTGTTTAGGCAGCAAAAGCACATCCCTTAAAGTTTTTGTAGGTTTGACGTAGTTAATCAGTAGGACAGTAGAAGGGATGAGTGACTATCCGTGCACCGTGGGATGTCTGTCGGTATCCAAGAATGTGATGGCAATAGGCTGGAAATGTTACCGCTTTCATTCCTGAACACTGCTGCCCTGAGAACGAGCCTTCAGCAGGTCAGAGTTTGAGGAGAACCTACAGAGTCAGGGAACTATCACTGAACTCGACTTTTCTATCTGGGGGAGTAAAATTTAGTTCTTTGGTCTTGTGAAGGGATGCTAAACTTAACTCTCTGGGGCTGGAAAAAAGAAAAGAAAGGAAAAAACATGCACACACACTTTGAGTCTTTCTCTTTTATCTTTCTATTTTTTATTTCTTTCTTACCTCTATCTAGATGCATCCTTTTCATCTCTTTTTAATTAACATTTTTCCTAACTAATTTTTTCCTTACAATTTATATACCCCAGTAGACTCTTTCAAGAAATATAAAAATTACAGTGCAGTTACATACTATTTTTAAAATGAATATTTAAAATAAATACAAATAAAAAACATGTTTTCCATAATCCCTTACATGATTAAACATTTTATATATTGTAGGTAAAAAAATAAATTATTCTCAAGAATTTGTATACATTTATGTCCAACCAACTTGTAACAGATTAACAGAGGGTAACCAAGCAAGGTATTTTTCTCAGTCAATTCTTTTACTGGCAGGCTGCATTTTGAAGGAAGTTACAAAGAAAGGACAAATTGTTATATTATTTGTCTCAAGAGGTAGTCTTATAAAAATTCTTAGAAGAATCACAAATCTAAACTTTTATATATGAAAAAGAATTAATCATCTATATTTTAAATCCTCGGGGTACATACCCACTCATCAACAGCTTTTTATCTCAGGAAGCTGAGGGCAGAAATGGGTACAAGGAATTAATCATCACTCTTGATCACTTAACCATCCTAGCAAGAAAGATGCATCAGCTAATAACTATTGGGCTGTTTTGTTCTTGTTCCTTGACCTCAATGAGTCCTTCAAGTATGTGACTTTCTAAACTTTAAATTGTTTTCCAAGATTTTCTAACCCAAATCCATTAACAAAAACATATTAACCTAAACTTAAGACATTATTTAAATCTTTGTTTTAGTTATGATACACACCAAAATCTGCAAACACATCTCTCAACATTAAGATTAAAATAATTTGAGCCATTTTGGCTTCTGGAACTCAGCTGTTTCTTTTAATCATTAACCTAAGCCAAAGTCTATATGGCTACTCAAGAGAAACTAGCTGTGTGACAGAACCTTGTTCTTATTGTTTATCCTCTATGGCCAATGTTTCATCAGGGGCAGGAAGCAACATTTTTAACAGTGCAGCTTAAGAAGAAATCATCTTCATAACAATCCACAAGTAAAATTGGCCAGTAAAATGGATATTTCAAAGAGATAATCATACTACATTAAGGGCAGTGGGGATCTTCCCACACCCATTCACACCATGCCAGATATCAGAGAAGAATGACAGAAGCAGATGTGCAAAGACATAACGGTAGCAAGAGTCATTCTGGGGCTGAGGCTCTCCGGACTTGCCTATTGCCTATCTGAGATTCATCCATCAGAGCTTTGCTTCCCCGTGGGCCAGTCATCTGAAGTGAATTGCCACCTGCTGCTCCTCTGACATAGTTACCAGCACCTCAAGTTCATGAATGGACCAGAAGGTCTCAACATATTCAGCAATGGATAAGCTAATGTGTCCTCAGCCTCCTTCAGTAATGCATTTTGCTCCTAGTATTAAAGACACAAAACAATGAAAATATAAAGACTCTAGGCTGCTATTTGTGCATTCTATCAGCTCTCCACTCTAGAAACCTTTCTGAAATGTTCTTTTTCCCCTGGTTTTGCAGTCCATTTCAACAAAACCATGTAAAACAAGGAACAAGTATGAAGCAGATCACCCAGCTATTGCTGTGTGTTAAGAGTAAAAATGGTGCAATAAAGCACTGGTTTTCAATGGTAGACCATATCAAATGAGGCAAGATTTACTAAGTATTCTATCCCTAGTCTTATACCTAAAACAAACAGAAATGATTTCTATTTATTACAGTTGTTCCTTGGAGATAATGTATGGGGAGGGGAGTCCATAACTCAGTACTAGCCTCAGGGCTTAGAGCAGCATCACAAACTTCTCTCTCTGGTCCTTAGAGCATGATCAGACTAGAACAAGACAATTTTTTGGAGCTGATTTCCTATTGCTGCTGTAATAGACCATAGTCATCCTGCTATCATCATCAATACTAATGGGATCTAGGGAGATGATTCAGTGGGTATGAGCACTTGCTGCTCTTCAAGAGGACCTAAATTCTGCTCCCAGCCTCCACATCATGTCATCACCTGTAATCCAGCTTCAGGTGATCTAACACCTGCTTCTGGCCTCTGCAGACACACACATGCACATATGTCTCATTCACACACAGGCACACACAGAGAAGGAGACACACAGACACAAACACATAGGGTGGGGCATGCACACACACCTTTAAAGAGTAATCAGAATAAAAATTTTTCAAGATGTATTGGAATCTCTCTCTCTCTCTCTCTCTCTCTCTCTCTCTCTCTCTCTCTCTCTCTCATACACACACACACACACACACACACACACACACGCACACGCACACGCACACGCACACGCACATGCACTTACCTTGACTTAGAAGAATTGGTCTCAGGATACCAAATCATAAAGGAGGTTCATGTTCCCTGTATAAAATTCAGTTTTTTTGTAGAGGTAGTATACTTCCTCCCATACATGTCAATTATGTCTAGTTTTTGTTCCATGTCTAGTACTGCAAATGGTCCCTGTGTGCATCATCCCAGGAACAGTAATAGGAAAATGATCTGTGGATTAGAAATCCAAAGATCCAGAGGTTGACTGTACTATATAATATTGGTGGCTTAAAAAATAACCTCTGAATTGTCATTCTTGTGACTCTAGAGATCAGATGTTGGGGGACAATTCAGGGACTAACAGCAAGGGATTGACCAGCTGTGTTTGTAGAAGGCCCTGGGGGAGGACCCATTACTTTCCATTCCCCAGGACCTAAAAGCTAATTCAAAAGCTTTCCCTCAAAGCATGTTGCCTCATCTTTAAGCTCTCTGCATATAACCTGATAAAGAAATCTCAACATTAAAACATACCAAGAGTTTCCAATGGAGATTTTAAGACAAAGAAAATCATTTTTTATTATCTGGAACCTCCAAGCGTGGCCCCTGGCATTTCTTGGCAACAGCTTAATCAAATAGTCCCTCTCCGTATTCTATTGTACTTTCTATGCACTTTATATCTGTGCTGTGCTCTGAACGATGCCTCGAATGGTACTGAACTCTTATAAAATTTAACTGTATGCTAATTACTGAATGACTAATTGACTGGAGAGTTTCACTTATGTATTGCATCTTTTGAAAAAACAGACTATCAGATTCCTTTTATTATAACAACACTGTACAATTGATGAGTCATTTCTTCCCTTGTAACATAAAGAATTAGGGAATCAAATTCAGGTCACCAGGGCTGGTGACACACACCTTTACTCAGTAAGCTATCCTGATGGATTAGCAGCTTCTTAAAAGATTGAACATGCAACTCACATTTATATCCCTGGGTATTTATTCCAGAGAAATAATTATTTATATTTCATTCAAAACCTATATATTATGTTTACAGAAGCTTTATACTATGTATCCAAACCTAGAAACTACATAGTTAAAAGGGTACATCTGCTGTGGAATAGTACTCAGCAAGCAAAAGGACTACCCATACACACAACCAAGAGGATGAAATGCAGAGAGTTACACTTGGTGAAAAGACACCAATCCCAAAGTTATAAAGTACATATGATTCAAATTCCTTAACATTCTTGATTTTAAGATGATATCACTGGGTCAGTCTGGATAATGGGTACAAGGAATTTTTCTGTATTATTTTTCGCTTGGATTTTATTTTGTTTTTGAGACAGAATTTCACTCTATAACCCAATATAACCCCAAAATAGTAATCCCCTTGTTTCATCCTCCCAAATGTAGGATTACAATCATCATCCTGCACAATGTGCCTTACTTCTGTATTACCTGACTCTGCAATTACTTCAGATAAGGTTTATATTTTTTTAAGATGCATTTAACAAAGTATTTATCATAAAGCTGTTCACAATAATTTTTGTGCTTTCAGATTTATTTATTTTTCTTCTTGGAAATTTTTGGTTATTAATTGGACATTGCTAAAGATTTTATCTCCTATTGAAGATACATATGACACTGGTCATCATTGGCTGTTTTCATGACTGTGGTGTGCTGTTCTTGGATTTTTATTTTTCATGCTGCTCTGTTGCTTTCCATCAATTGCTCTGAACTTTTTCCATTCTGACCAAAAAGATGTCAACTGAGCTATTGTTTGGATTTTAATCACCAGCAACACCATAACAAGGAACAGGGTCTTCATCATTTCCCAGACAGAGACTTGTTCTGAAAATAGCATTTCTCTCTTTTTTTTAATAGAATAAAGTCTTTTTTATCCATGTATTCCCTTGTTCCAACTCCCTTCCCCCTCCTGACCCCTCATGGTCAGCCGTCAGCCTTCTTCCTCCCCATCCTCCCATCTCCTCCTCAGAAAGGGCAAGAAGTCCCAATGAGGATTAGCTCAGCATCCACTCCAGACAAATCCAATTTCCTCATCCTAATATCAAGACTGAGTTAGGTGTTCCCCTATGGGGAATGAGCTCCAAGGTGCCAGACCATGCACAGAAACACAGCCTGATCTCTCTCCTTGAGGCTCAACATACTGTCCATGTCAGTGGACAGTTGCCTATCCTTGGAGGGCCTAGTTCCTTTTCCTGATGGTTCCCTGGTGGTTGTTCTTGATTCAGTGAGCTCCCTAGAGCTCCAGCCAGCCATCACTGTGGGAATTTTCCTCATAGTCTCTACCTCATTCATTGTTGGATGTAAGTCCTGTGATGACACTTAGGGAGGCTATTCATTTGATTATAGGGGAAGTCCTGTTTAGGCAACACCTTCACTATTGGTTGGAGACCTATCCAGGGACATCCTGTGAGTTCTTGGAAGTTTCCCTAGCACCTGGTCTTTTTCCAACCCAACATTGGCTTCCTTTATTAAGATCTCCATCTCTTCTTTTTTTTTCTCTCCCTCCTTCTTGTTCCTCTCACTTATCATCTCCTTCTCTCATGATTTATTTCCACCTCTTTTTGGTTGCAATCCCTTATGCTCTCAATTAGCTAAGGAAATCTCTACTTTCTCTTCTTAGGGGACTCCCTGGATGTCTGTCTTAAGTTTCTTCAGATCCCAAGCTGTACAGTGGTTGTGGTTTGCAGCTTGGGTATGCTTTGCTTTTTATTTAAAGTCCATTAATGAGTGAGTACATTCCCTGCTTATCTTTCTGGGTTGTGATACCTTGCTCAGGAGTACATTGTCCAAATCCATCCATTTGCCTGTGAACTTTAGGATATCATTTTTTCTTACTGCTGAGTAGTACTCCATTGTGTAGATTTACCACAGTTTGTTAATCCAATCTTCAGTTGAGGGTCATCTAGGTTGTTTCCATGTTCTTGCTATTACAAATAATGCTGCAATGAACATAGTTGAGCTAATTCCTTTGGAGTGCAAATGTGCGTCTTGAAGGTTTATGCCCAATAGTGGTATTGCTGGATCCTTGGGGAGATTGATTTCCAGTTTTCTGAGAAACCACCATACTGCATTCCAGAGTGGCTGAACAAGTTTACACTCCCACCAACAATGGAGAAGTGTTCCCCTTGCTCAGCATCCTCTCCAGCATAGGCTATCATTTGTGTTTTTAATCTTAGCCATTCTGACAGGTGTAAGGTTCTCAAAGTTGTTTTGATTTGCATTTCTCTGATGGCTAAAGATGTTGAACAATTTTTTAAGTGCCTTTCAGCCACTTGTAATTCTTCTTCTAAGAACTCTTTTTTCTATCTCTTAACTAATTCTGAACCCCATTTTTAATTGGGTTCTTTAGGGTTTGGGGCTCTAGTTTCTTGAGTTCTCTATATATTTTAGAGATCAGTCCTCTGTCAGTTGTAGGGCTGGTAAAATTCTTTTCCCATTCTGTAGGCTCCTGGTTAGGTAGGATCAACATAGTAAAAATGGCACTCTTACCAAAAGCAAAAGCAATCTACAGATCCAATGCAATCTCCATCAAAATCCCAACACAATTTTTTACAGACCTCGAAAGAAAAATATTTAATTTCATTTGGAATAACAGGAAAGCTATGATTGCCAAAACAATTTTGCTCAACAAAAGGACCTCAGGAGTCATCACCATCTTCTACTTTAAGGTATACTATAGAGCTATAGTAATAGAAACGGCCTGGCACTGGCATAAAAACAGACTTGTGGATCAATGGAATCGAATCGAAGACCCCAACACTAACCCACACACCTATAAACACCCAATTTTTGACAAAGAGACAAAAAATATCCAATAGAAAAAAAATTTCTTCATCAAATTGTGTTGGCATTAGTGGATGGTAGTATGTAGAAAAATGAAAATAGATCCAAGCTTGTCACCCTTCACAAAACTCAAATCCAAGTGGATCAAAGACCTCAACATAAACCCAGCTACGCTGAATTTGATAGAAAAGAAAGAGGAAATACCCTCCAATGAATTGACACAGGTGACCACTTCCTAAATATAACAACAGTAGCACAGACACTGAGAACAACAATCAATAAGTAGTACCTCCTGAAACTGAGAAGCTTCTGTAAAGCCAAGGACATAGTCAATGAAAATAGCATTTCTGAGCCAGAATGGTAGCTCATGCCTGTGACCTCTGTACCTGGGAAGCTAAAGTAGGAGGAGCCTGAGTTTTAGATCAGCTACAGCCCTGTGAGCTCAGTGTCATGGTCAGACTTCCAGGGGTTGCCTCAGTCTGAGAATCATTGACAGACTTTGGTCTTCTCTTCTTTGTTTCTCTGCAAAAGTTGAGCCTGGTGGTCATCCTCCTCAGTGAGTGTCCACTGTGTTTGCCTTACCCTTGCCTCGCCAGGTCTTTTTAGGTTTTTGACATCACTACATCCATACATGTCCCTATTGTGATTCAGATCCTGTCTAGAGAACCCGCCATAGCTGGATGACCTGACTCAGAGCAGAGCAGGATCATCAGTCCTGTGTTTTGTTTTGATGAGTTGCTTTCATATGAAATTTTTTTCTGCTTTCTTTTTCAGTGACTACTGGGAAAATCCAGGAACACATCAACAATCAGGTATTTCCTCACCTTCTCACAAACTAATTCAAATTCATTTTAAATGCTAATACTTGTGTTAGTAAATGTTTCAATCAGCTTGTGCTCATCTTTAGCTATGAGCAACAGACAGTTTTGGTTCTTAGAAATCATTCATCTGTGAAGTGACCATGTACTTTCTTTATCTATTTCAACCCCATTGCTTCCTTTTACCTCATCTTACCAAATACAGCGAGAGTAGACATACCTTGTTACTCTAAACACGTTAAGTATCCCTGTGACCACGTAGTGACTTTTGAAAGAAATGTACTCACAACTCAGGTGCCTCTCCTCTGTCATCTCAAGTGTTAATTCAACCAGATGAAATCAAATGTCTGCCAGGGCCCACTAGAGAGAAAAGACACCTCAGGGTGACTCGCCATTCTCATCATTTCTCTGAACTAAACTTTGCTGCTCTGTTCCTACTACACATTCTCCATACCCAATCTGTCTATGATCTAATATCTGTATTTTCAGCTATACATACTTTTTACAGGACTGGTGACATGTAGCCACTCATGGGATAAACCAAGAGAGGCTGTCACCAAGAGCTATATTGCCCAGCCCACTGACCCCTTCTGCAGGCCAGTTGAGCTGCATGATCTCCACATGCTACTTGCTCAAGAGACTCAGAAAAGTCTGACATTAGCCTGTGGCAAAACACTGTTCAAATTACACTCCCAGATACAAATCTCCATGGCTTTTTTTCTTTTTCTCTGGTATAAATTATAACTCACTGTTGCCAAGGAGAAAGGTGGTAAGTGTGCATTTAAATTGAGTAAGGTACATTTTTCTTTTTCTGGTGTTCTACTTTTTATTGTTATGTTTCTTTTTATTACCTTTTTAGTTAGCATGCAAATAATGGGTTTCAGTAGACGTTAGATGTAGCTCCCGTGGTAGAGTGCTTTGCTAAGTGAGCATGAAGTCCTGTATTCTCTCTCCATCACCACATAAATGAAATGTGCTAGGGTATGCTTTTAATACAGCTCTTAGAAGTGGACACTTGGGGACAGAATTAATATTTCAGTCTATCCTTGGTTACTGAAGGAGATGGTGGCCAGTCTCGGACATGGGATCATCACAGCATCCTCATTCATCTGTATTATATTTTGCTTGTGTATACCCCTCTCAGTGCTCACTTGTCTCCCCTCCTTACTATGGTGGTCCCTCAGATAGTATTTCCTCTGCTTTCATACATGAGTTTGGCTGCAACATCACTGAATAAATACTCAAAGAAATCTAAGTCACATGCCACAGACGTGCTTGCATGTGTGTGTGTTTGTGGCAATATTCTCCTTTCTCTAAGTCTCTAATGTCTTCCAAAAATAAGCTTCAACTTTAGTGTCCATTGTCAAATCACCCAAATAAAACACAGCTTTTGCCTTGTCAGTACAAGATACTCCTTAATTTGTCAAGTTTTAAACACTGAGAGGTCAATTTATTTAATATACCCAACAACAAAATCAATAGGCAGGATCAAGCATTTATCGGGCACATTTTTTGCATTCCTTGACAGACAGAGAGATAGATGATAATAGGTGGATAGATATATATATATATGGAGAGAGAGAGATGTGGGATTTATTAAATTGGATTACAGGATAACATCTAGGAGCTCAGCAATGGCTATTTTCACACTGGAGAGGCAAAAGAAGTCCACAAGGCTGGATGCCTCATCAGCTCATCAGTTCCAGTTGATGCTAAAGGCCTCCAGGATTCCTGGAGGGCTGCTAGTCCTTACTCCATATTGGCAGGCTGAATCTCCACATCAGACAAAGACAGCAGCCGAAGCAGGAACAGGGTAGATGAACTCACCAGAAAGTCCTTCTCTATCCTGAATGCTGCAGTTGGGAGGTGCCACCAGCCTCACAGTGAGTGCTCTGCCTCAGGCAGTATAACTGAAAAATCCTTCTAATGCGAGGAGAGAGAGCTCTCCAAAAGTTTGCCTTGTAAGTGATTCTGGATCTTGTCAAGGTGATAATCAATATCCACCATCAGAAACATCAACAATAATAAAAGCTCTGTAAATGTCATCAAGAATAATAAATCATCAAATATGTAAGACACAGATGGTAAGGGTGCTACAATTAATCAGGAACCCAGCAAAGTGTGTGTGTTAAGAGTAAAGGGCTGTCAGTCTAAGGCACTAAACATAGGTAGACATCTCCAGCTTCAGAGACAATGAGAGAAAGCATAGACATGTAGAAAATGAAGAGGATTCACTGTGAATGGTTAGGGGGATCTCAAAAGACAAAAGCCATGAGTGTAATTTTCCATTTCCTAGATTATGGCCAGAAGTTTCCCATTCCCTTCCATCACCCACTTGATTTTAAATACGGATTTAAAGGTTGTGTTACAGGAGACGGGCCTGCTTGGTGTTTGAGAATGCAGTGGTATGTGATGACAAGGTCAGCTGGTCTCTCACAGGGTTCATTGACCTTCTTAGCTTTGTCTCCTTACAGTCTTTGAATGAACCCAAGTGTTTTATAAGGCAGAGTCAAAGTTAAGACCTGGAAGATTATTGTTGTTATGTTTATACATGTACCACAGACAGAATGCTTTTTGCATAAGGATATCCACTTTCCCCATTGATATGATGGGGAAAGAAACAACAAAAACAACAACAAAACCAGACGAATCAGGTTTTTACTGTGAAGCTTCCACATGTGTGTTTTGCTCGTTGAGACTATTCACCTAGCACCTCCACCCTCTCCCCTACCGCTTTTTCTCTTTCCTTCTCCATTGGCCCTGTTGTACTCCTAGTGAAATTCTACACACACACACACACACACACACACACACACAGAGAGAGAGAGAGAAAGAGAGAGAGAGAGAGAGAGAGAGAGAGAGAGTCCCATATGTATGATTTTATGTATCTGCACAAAATCTAGGAACCACAAATAAAAGAAAAGCAGGGTATTGCCTTTCTGCAATGGGCTTAATTCATCTAATATGCTTATCTCCAGCTGCACCAAGGCAAGTCCTTACAGGATAGTTTTTGTTTCCTGTGTGTTGCTCCTTTGTTCATTTGGCTAAACTAATAGAATGTGTGGACATCAAAACAGAACACCAAATATTTACTCATGATCTTAAACACGGATCTCATGCCAGTCACAATGAGCAATTGAAAGTCTTTGAACTTTAACATAAAGGGAATGCCTTAATGCATTTCTCACACAGCCCTTTTCAGAACACAATCGCCTTGTCCAATCTTCGTCCACCAGCTCACATTTCTAATACCCCAGCGGAATTTCTAGTCATCCTTCTTCCAATGGGGTATTTGTTTCCCACTCTCAAAAACAATTTGAAGAGTCATCTGACAGCTTTGCTTTATCCAATCTCTGGAAAAATAGCTAAAAGCCACTCCCATTTGCTCTTTTTTCTCTTTTCCTTTGTTTTGCTTCCTTTTTCTGAAATAAGATTTTTTTCTACAACCCAAGCTGGCCTGGAACTCATGAACGTAGCCCAGGCTGCCTTTGAACTCATGGTAACCCTTCTGTCTTCCTGTTTTTGAAATAACTCTGCTACCAAAGGAATTTGGCTCTTGAGAAGCATTTACTTTCATGGGGGGTGGGGATGTGGATGGGCATGCATGTTGAGCTTGTGGGAGACAGGTCTCTCTTACAATGTGCCTTCAAAGGATGCAACTCAGGTGTCAGGTTTGGTGACAAGCAGTATCCCATGAACCCCAAAAAGAATTAATTTTGAAAACACACTTTGGATAATCAATGCACTATTCTTTATCAGACAGTGATTTAAAAAAAATGGAGTAGTGTTGAGTATTAATCTTGCCCCTAAATCCTTCCTACTGGGCATTATAAATTGTGTAATTAAACTGAAATTGAAAATTGAGCCTTTCTTCTCATCCTTTCTTGTCCCTGCAGTGGGCAGACATAGCTGTGTACCAGCATGAGAAATCAAGGCTGGAGAGGAAGGAGTTCTCAGGCCCCTCTGGCCAATATCCAGTGTGTGTCTTTAGCCTCCAGCTCGGTTAAGTTAGTACACCTGATCTCAGAGAACAATCACTGGAGTCCTCTGGAGGGAGCCTTGAATTCTTTTCCCATGTAACTCACCAGGGAAATCAGAATGCTTTTTAAAAGTAACTCGTTAATGCAGTTTGTTTACGAGAAAAGGACAAATGTGAACAGCACAGGGCTTGGCAGCTTGTGTCCTAAGATGTCATGAATGCATGACCCATTTTTTCAGCTGTGTCTTTGGCAACTTACTGCTGTAGTAATCTTCTATTTGGAAGATGTTATTTATTGAGATGAATCCTCCTGTGGGCTTTCTGAATAATTTTCACCATGGCAGATTAAAGCAAATACCTTAAAATACTACAAAAAATATTTCCAAAACCAAATAATTGTCATCATGAGGAGAGAGGGGAAGAAAGGACCTGAAAGCCCTTTCCTTTTGCTCCTGGAAACAGCCCTGTTATAGAGTGAACAATTACAACTTCCAGCAAATGAATACAGGCTGTTTCTGTCCTTTATAAAAGCAGGTCAACAAAGCCCCCTATGCTTTCAGACCTCAGAGTTTTCAGTGAGGTGACAAGGAAAAGCAATTTGTGTGTTGATTCATAGTTTATGAAGTGGCATTTGTGTTGTGGAGGACAGCTAGTACTGAGACAGTTTTTGCCTCACTGTTTGCCCGAGTCAATGAGAGCTAAGTCACAAGTGTACACCCTGGCCATCCAGTGAGATTTCTGGAGGTGCTGTAGCAGATTAGTGTGAATGAGGACTTTAAACAAGACAAAAGTGTACCTTGCAATTCTAGAGGTTCACAGTCAGCGTGTCATGAAGGCCACCTTTCTTCTAAAACCACTGAGCAGGATTCTTCCCTATACATCTTCATTCCTGCTGACTACCAGCAGTCTTTTGCAATCCTGGCTCATTACCTCACCACTTCAGTCTCTGTCTATTCTTCTCCTCCTGACTTTACTTCCCCATCTTATAAGGATGCTAGCTATACTAGCCAGTATTCATAAAGTGGCATTAGTGAAGGCATCGTGGTTATAGTTGTAAAGATCCTGTGACCCATAGCAGGCTGGTAATAGTAACTATCTCAGCCTACTGCTCCCCACCCTCACCACTGCTGTTAGAAGTGATGGTTGGCTTGCTCACATAGTAGACCCATCCTGGAACTTGTTATTAGAGATCTAGAAACCACACCAACATCAGATTCTGGAGTAGTGGTTCTATTGTTGAGTTCAGATTAGAGGACAACACTTGGACCAGACTAAGGGGCCACCATGTGCATGACAAGGCTCCACTACATGCATGACCAATCATCATACGTCAGAAGTGTTTTCTTTCACGCTTTGGAAAAAATGATCCATACCTTCTTAGATCATTTCTACTCTATCTCTTCCTCCATCACCTCCTTCCCCTCTCTTCCTCTTCTTCCTTCTGTATGTCCTCTTTCTCCACTTCCTTCTTCCCTTTCTCTTCCTCATCTCCTTCTTTCTCTGCCTCCTTGCTCATCTCTTTCTTGTTTTAAAGTTTGATAGCCTTCATGAGGCTTCAGCAGGAGAATTACCATGAGTTCAAGCCTGACCTAAGCTACAGAGCCAGACCTTGTCTAAATTCCACCAACTAAAACAAGTTTGATAACCAACAAGGACATCCAGAATATGAGAAAGACATAGACCCTGAATTGGGCCTCTAGTTGAGTGAGGATGGGTCAGACAAGAGACTAGGAATCAGAGCCTGTGCCTCAGGGAACCAGAGAAAAAGCAGATGTTTTAGCTTCTCATATCTGCCCATGTTCCCCAGGTGAGAAGACATATAGGCACACCATACCACTCAGTGTTCCCATAGTGAGTGAGATGAGATGGTGCGTTCTCTTTGGAGTGGTATTTAGGACCTTCTGAAGATATGAAATAAGGAAAGGTGTGAGGTAGGAGCTACCTTCCAGGTACCCTGAAAACCTTATCTGAGACATTTCCCATCTTTCACTGGGGCAGGTTCTGACACCATCTAAGCATGCTCAGCCTACAGTCTAATTTCTTTCAGAATGTCTATGTTACCACTTAGACTTCCAGTGGGCACCCAGCCTTCAAGGATTGAGGAACTCTGAGTCTTCGAGTTCCATGCTGGGTATTATTTAGACAAACAATACGCAAAGCTCACTCACAGACTCACTCCAGACTTCCAAGGGTTATGGGAACTCTACTGACAACACTGCAATTTGCAGCTTCTGTGACTCTGCTGCAAAGTAAGGACTGAAAAATCTTCCATCTCTAATCTATAGAATGAAGTTCTAACTGTGAATATGAAGTCTTGTCCCCTTTTGAAAGGATGCTCTCCTTACCCTCTAGGGTTTCCTATTCTACTTCTGCATGTCCTCTGAATAATGACACTTGTAAAATCATTCCATCATTACACTAACTCTCGTCTAGGTGTGTAAATAATTTACTTATATGAATCTGAACTCACCTATAAGCTCTAAATAATTTTCATTTTTCTGTAACCCCATTTTATCTTGTCAGCTCATTTGGTGTAGACTTTTGCATTTTTCACTCTGTAACTTAATTATTTCTACTGCAATATGACTTTTAGTGATTAAATAGTATCTCTCCAAAGGGAAGAACTTATGCCTGGACCTTTATATCCATTCTCAGGCCTTGCACATCTTAATGACCAAACTAATTGCTAATCAAATGTAAATTCTTTCCCTGGCTGAACTGTGCTGCTATGAACCTCAGTGGCCATATGTGCTGCTAAATCTGCACAGTCTACATCCTGTACTTGGCTGTGTTCAAACCTGTGTGTCACCTCATAAGGAGGAAACAAGGTGTTGTCCTTAGCACTTCCCAGGTAAGAAATCTAAACCAAAAAAAAAAAAAAAAAAAAAAAACCATAGGAACAGGTCAAGACAACACATGCTCTCTCTAACTAATGATTTCACGGATGGGAGGGGGGAAAAACAAAGGCTAGGAGAACCTAGGACTTTCTTTTGTGTCCACATCTACATTCCATGTAGCCTACAGAATGCTAACAACTAACTTTGCCTGGGTTGAAAGTAACGTGGTTTCCTTCCTGAACCTGAACATGACAGTGATGTTGCCTGCTGCATTTTCAGGGAGCACAAACTTTAAAGCTTATTAACTTACACTGCTCTTACTAAACAGCCATGCACTTAATGAGATGCTTTTGAGTTTCTTTTACACCTTTATTCTAACAGAACTGGTGGGACGCTCATCCCAAACTCTCTTAACATTACCTTCTCAAATCAGAAGTTGCACGTTTTAAAAGCTATCCAATTGTGAGTCTTCTTACAAATCTTTGAAAATGAGACTGCATTGGATCATAAGGTGGTGGTGCTCACTGTGGTTGATAAAAAACAAATTTAGAAATGACAATCTTTATTAAAGGTCAGCTAAGCTATGGGCCTAGAAAATGCTTAAGCATAAATATCAAGGCTGTTTCCTTGATATTTATGAAGCCAAGAAAAATTATTTTGTAAGAACTGCTAGATACGGTGTGAAGACAAGAATGGTAGGTTGAAAAGTGGCTCTGGGGTGTTTTGTTTTTAATTAAAGATTTATTTTTATTTACATGTACATATTTGTATGTGTGTGCACCCATGCCACACATTTATGCAGGCCTTTCAGATCCCCTGGAGCTGGAGATATAGGCAACTCTACACCACTCAGCTCGCATGCTCGGAACCAAACTCAAAGAGCATCAAGAACTTTTAATGGCTGAGCCATTTTTTCAACCCTTTCAGGTGTTGAAAAGCATGGATACTAAGCTAAACTATGTTTGGAACAAACACTGAGAAAATCATTAGCAACCAAATATGCAGATATCCACACAGAGTGCTTATGAATACTTGCAACCCATGATTATGATAGCCATTCTATCTCACGGTTACACTCATTTGTCATAAGAATCCCATAGGAATCAGTGTGTTAATCTCCATTTTATACAGATAGAAACTCAGGCTTGAGATTGAGGTTAGCCGACAGGCACGTCTAACATTTTGATACCTCAACATGACATTGTCATCTACAAAGTTCACATTTTATAACTACCCAATCACGTAAGTAAAAAGTAAAATAAAATTTTATGATGTTTTAATAAGCTTTTGACTTCATGTTGGGCTAAAGTCTTAGCTGCATGTGACCCATGGCCGTAAAGTGGGCATTCTTGGTCTCAGTTGTCTAAATCATGCCATGTTTAGACTTATTCATCACTAAGAAGGGTAGGTGGCATTGTTATTGTTTATGAACTTTCCATGAAGAGATATAGTGTTAGGTTTTATGCAGAATTACCTCATTTAAACTTCAAAGCAATAACCTTGTCAGGCAAGGGCTCAAGTATTAATGAAGTAAAGTAGTCGTCCCATCAGCTCAGGGATGGTGAGTAACAACACTAGAATGGTGCCATTTAAGTATACATCTCAACACCCAACTACTTTTCTCTGTCACTCTGCTCACCTTACCAGAAGAGATGAAGCCAGTAAGCTCTGTGCTTAGGCCATCACCATTGTTATGTACATCAACTTCTGCAAGCTGTCTGTCTTTAACTTCTGGGTGACACTCATGACCACACTCATCAGCATCCAACAGAGGAAGTTAGCTAAGCTGCACAGGTTAGCCCAACAATGACGCACTCAGTGATGCCAATTTACACCACAACATTTATGATATAGGAGGCCCCTTTTTAAAATGGCAAAGAAGAGCCTATGCTTGTTCTGGTGATCCCTGTTGAGAATTAAATTACTTTATTTAATTAATTTTTTTTAAAAAATAATCATATGACTCTAGTCAAAGAAAAAATAATTTGTTATCTGAAAAGAGATTAAAACCTAGAGGGGAAAAAAAAGTTAAGTATTGGGATAATCTGTTGTCCACAGGCAACTTTTCTCCACAGAGCATATAGAGAGATATTGTGGATGTAAAGCAAAGTTTGAAGCAGATTTGAAGTAGAGAACTTTCATTTCCACCAAGCATAACATAGTCTCTTGTGCATTCTGGCTTCAAATAGACTCTCTTAAAAGTTTTTCACTGTTTATATTATGGTTTTATTGGATAGGTACTCATCTGCGAAGACTGGGAGATTGAAACCCAATGTTAAATATGGTGTATTTATTACAACGAATAAAAACTGCTTTCCAATGCAGATTAATCTCATCACCAAGATGATCTTAATCAATAAATGGTAGAATTGGGCCCACAGAAAAGGAAGACTATTCTTCCCTTCCTTTTCTCTCCTCTCTTTTGAATTTTTACAATTAAATTCCTCTCCATTGTATATCACTTGTCCCTAAAGGTGAGAAGGGTAACTGAAATGTTTTAGCTTGTTAAATTTTGCTAGCCAAATGATTATCAGTATCTTTGGAATGTTTATATCAAGGCATACAAGCAAGCTTCACAATTTAATTCACTAGTGTCATGAGGGAGTTAAGGTTCCTTCTTTGGATTCTTAGTCTAATTAATAAAAAGGAATTAAGAACCAACTCTGAAGGAGGCTTGAGGAAAATTGCACTGAATTTGAAGACAAACAGGAGGCCAGACGGAACTGTCTGGAGCTGTCAGGAGGAAGAGGCAAAAGAGAATGGGAGTGAGCCATGCCTGTGGGTTAGGCATGGAGGTCAGCAAGCAGTCACATGCCAGACATGCTGCTGCGTGGAGAGGGCCAGGGAGATAAGAAGAAGGAAAAGTCATGCATTCCTAATTCTTCAGAGAAGCAGACAGGCTCAGCTGAGCAGAAAGGGCAGCAGCTCTTCAGGTGATTGCACTGAAGGTAGGTAGCTGGAAAAGATATGTGTATTTCATTAAGAGGATAACTATTCCTCCTACTCCAGCATGGCTTTATGTGAATCAGCATTCTTGACAAGGCCAACTGAAAAGCCCTGTAAGAGAGGAGACAAATGCCCTGGAGAGTCTCTAACTCTCATTTCACTAGGGAGAGAAAGTGACCACAATCGTCATTTTATTATGCACAAAGCAAAAGCAATTTCATTTGAGCTTTAGTTTGCAAAGTAGCACTTATTGAGAAACAAATGTCTGCAGAGGACAGAAAATACATACAAATAGCGAAAATTCATAGTACCAGGAAGTAGCCAATGAAAATACTCTTGTCTTTATGAGACTTAATGTGGAAAAAAAAAAGTTATTAACCACAGAGGTGTAATGTTATATTCTGTGGTCAATCATCAAACAAAAATGGAATAAACAAGATTCTCTACTATTTCATCATTGCTGTGCCTGGTTCAGAGTCTATTAAAAAAATATTTTCATCATACAATTACTGGATAATTCAATTAGGCCAATGTTCTGTGGATGTAGAATAATGCAATTTACTATGTTGAATGATTAGCCAATCAGATTTCTCTCATTTTCCAAAGCAATGGATTAACTAAAATGTGACCATAAACAAAATAGATTTTATTAGGCATAATCTACTTTGTAAACAAATGAAATTAATTATTTGCCTGACCTAGAGCTTTGAAAATGAAAGACCAAAATTGAACACATGCTTCCAATTTTGGTTCTGTTACTGAGATGACATTTAATGTAAAAGTTACAATTTAACTTCCCCTCAAGTATTCTATACTTGAGACTAAATGACTCCTCCAAATATGTTCATCAGCAGATGGGAGCCACTTATGGCCTCATAAACTTCCAAAGCAAGTGAAATTATCCAGCAAAATAGAAAGAGATTACAATGAAGCTTCATCTGGTTATCTCAGAGATGATTGATGCCTTGTGTATTGCCTTAATGATGCAATGAATATTGACAGATAATCACCCTCCTTCATACCAGGAAGACACTGGATATAAATACCAGTAATATATGCTTTCCATCAATCAATAAGCAATTTCTGCACACACCATGTGTATAAAGCTATGTTATAAATGGTGTGAGAACATCATTCTGTGGGTACCAACACTGTGGAATCATTGGGGCTAACAGAGAGACAAGAGTATATAACAGAGGGCATGGTGTTTGATATTGCCTGCTTCCTTATTAAGAAGGCAATAGAGATAATGTAGGAGTTTCGAGAAATTAACCATCAATGAAAAGTGGTCAATGTTCAAAGAAGAATCATGGGGGGCTTTAAACTCCAAGATTTCCCAGCTCTGAGAGCGAAATACCAAAGGACTGGACACTTGAATCTGGAAAAATCTCAGCTATGTTAGTATGGAACTTTGTTCCATACTGTGTCTTTTGTTTTCCCCTTTTGTTCCAATCCCTATCAAAAACAGCCAACTCTTCTCTAGGGCAGTAGTCTCAACCTTCTTAATGCTGTGACCCTTTAATTCACTTCCTGTTATGAAGACACCCAACCATGAAATTGTTTCATTGTTTCATAACTGTAATTTTGTGAGTGTCATGCATCATAAGTAACTGATTTGCAGACTATCTTATCTGTAATCCCTGTGAAAGGTTCATTTGACCCTCAAGAGTTCACAATGCACAGGTTGAGAAACAGTGCCCAATCACTTTATTCTGATCTCCCCCACCCATTCTTGTAACCACAATTCTATTTTTTACTTGGCCAACTACGAGGGTGGATTTCATAAAATGTAAATTACATCTTATGATTCTCTGTGGCTTTGTTACACCTCTGTTAAAACACACAGTCTTAGCCTGGAGAGATGCTCCAGAGGTGAGGGCTGGAGAGCTTCAGATTCTCCATGAGCAAGGAGGAATGGTAGTTTCCTGGAATCCCAACACTTGGGAGGTAGGGACAAGGAGTTCTGCAGGGCCAACTGGCTAGCTAAGTCCGTACGCTCTGGGTTCAACTGACTGATACTGGGTCAATAACTGAAGTAGAGGATGGCAGAAGGTAACACATGATGCTTGAGGCCTCCACATCACATGCACATGTATGTGTGCCCCATACAGGTGAACACACATATGTGCACACCGTATGTGTACACATGGAAAAGCCCTTGGTCTTGATGTTCTGCTATTCCTGGGGAATGTAATCCTGCCCTCCTCTTCTTTTTTTTTCTGTCATTGGGCCGTTCTTTCTCCAACCACAAAGGCCAGTTCAAGCCTTCTGTCCTGTCCAAATTCATTCAATACAAGGCTGACACACCCACTTCTGCCCAGACCTGAAATGTCTTGCTCCCATATCTCATGTTTCTTCTTAGCTTAATGAGATCTACAAATAGCTCTTCCCTGGGCATGTATTCAATGCAGTCTCCCCTCTCTTCCTTGATGCACTTGAGCACATTACTCTAATTTAGTGCTTACATCCACTTGACACCATCACCCTGTCCTTATTCGTTTGCTCTCTGACTTGCTTCTCATCTGCCTTCATCCACATAAACATCAGTAGCACAGAGAATAGGGGCTTGTCAGAGTTTTCATCCCTCTAGTCTCAGTACCAGAAAAAAACTGTACATACTAAGTATTCAGTAAATACTTCTTGAATAAATGTATTGCATAATTAATTAATTTGCCAGCTATGTGGTCTAGGCCTAGGGAGAAAAGGTGTCTAATTGAAAGACTGGTAGTGGGGTGAGGAAGGTCTCAGACAGAGATGGATAGAGATTGGATTCTCAATAGAGGCAGGAATGAATGAACTAAGATATGAATTAGCATGAATGTTGCTGGAGAAAAATGACTATCTTGTCAAAAAACATATAATTTGTGGCTAAAACAACTTTAATAAATATAAACCACATAACAAGTATATATACCTGTTCTATTTCTTTTATATATATAATGCCTGAGGTAAACATCACTGCCTACATTTTAAAATGAGAGGTTAATGCAACCACTTCAACTTGCTCATCAAGACATCTGATTCTAAGTGAGAAGGCTGTGGGAGAAGTGCTGATGCAGACTAAGGTGGTGGATGCAGGTGACGCAGGAATGCAGGCAATCCCCTCATCAGGCCTTCAGCATCCCTCCCTTACATAGCTCTGCCTCCTGGGCTGAAAAAGGTGTATGTCTCCCTACCAGCCTTGACTCACAGGGTTCTTTCTTTTACACATTGGCCTGTGCACCTGTGTATTTCCCAAGGTTGTCTTCCTCAATCTGAAGTATTGCAAATCTGACATCTAGAAATAAAGAAAACACTGCATAAGGCCAGTAAGAGAATGAAGTCAGTGACCTTGGTGACACACACCTGAGGAGTAAGGAAGCCAAAGCAAGCACTGAGAATAAATTACAGATGAACCCTAAGGTTAAGGAAATAATGTGGATGAAGAGATGGAAACTTTTAAAAGCTGAAAGCTAGGGAAAAGGAATGGCATCTTCTGGGCGAGGCATGGACACTGCAGACATGAACTCACAGGGGAGAATGCCTGCCCTGGGTCTGAAAAAGAATGAACTCGACAATAGGTAGGTATTGCTGAAGAAAGAACACACGAAGATCTGCTCCTTCCTGCTGCACTATTCCTACTGCTATTCAAAATTCAGAGAAATCTTCATTTGTGTGTCTGCCCTCCAGTGACCCACCAGGCTCCAATGGACATGTGTAATCCAGTGGTTACACAGATGGCCCTGATTAAACTAAATGAGTAACAGGCAAAATGAAAAAATTATGTACCAAAAAAAAGGTAGGAATAGTAGGATGGAGTGGGACACACAAGATAGGTGAAACATAACAGAGAGATAATAAAAAATATGTGTGTGTATAAAATTGTCTAATAAGAAAATTAATCAATTAACATTAAAATTAGAGCAAAAGGTTCCTAGAGAAATAAACCAAAACAAATCACATTCTTAAAATGTGGCTTTTATCTTTCTGGCCATTTACAAAGATAGACATAGCTTAAAATGAGTCTCATGCTAGGTACCCCAAGAAGACAACCTTGGTGATAAGAATGAGAATTTAGAAGATGATGCCACCGGATATCATGTGACTTCTTACTTTGGGCAGAAGACAGAAGTTTTTCCTCAATGTGCAAATTGTCATGGAAACAGCATCATGAAGCTAATTTTCAGGAATTTATCAGTGCCTCTTTCCAAGTGCAGTCCCAAAACAACCAACAAGCACCAACACTAATGCTTTTTTCTCCCAGATTTGTAGATATTTAACTGTCAAGTTACACATTAATTGTTTTTAGAGAGTCCACACATGGATGGAGTGAAGACTGCCTTGACTCATAACCACCATTTCTGGATATTTCTGGCCGTTTTAAGGAGGCAAAAGAGCCAAAGAAGTTGAGCAGCTTTGTTGAGGCTGGTATGAGGGCTGAGCAGATGATCACAGACAACCTCAGCATAATCTCAGATACAGGAGAAGAAATGTTCCCTAGGACCAAGAGCCCAGCACCTTGCCATGCCAAAACATGACATTATTATTGTTGGAGCATTCATTTTGTGTAAATAACCAACTATTGTGTCACTTTTCTGGGGAGCTACACCAAATGCAGAGGGTGAGGATATATCAAAGAAAGGCTTTCTCACACATCCAGTTTGATGATCCAGTTAGTTACTGAGGTCAAGGAAAGGACATGAGTGACTTGGGCTTCCATGTGACCATAAAGCTCAGTACCTTCCCCTACCTCGGACAATTTTTTTACTTATGTAGGTGTCTTACTCTGTCAGGTTCAAAGTACAGACAAGTTTAAACACCTCCTTTAAATCACAAGACATCACAACCACACCTTAGGAAAAGCATCCCATTATAAAGCCTTGAGGAACAAAGCACCTGATAACCACACCTTTGGCCAAACATCTTATTTTGCATCCCTATGAGGAAAAACAAGCTCCAACTCTCTGACTCTGAGTCAAGATTGCAACAAACCACAAGCTGGAATCTCTGTGAGCTCCCACATATAGGAAGTAGATGGAGTTGTACGTCTTGATATTTCTGCTGAGCAAAGGATGCTAAGATGTATTTGCTCCAAGGAAACAATAGAACTGTTGTGAGGCATACTGAAGATACAATGCCTGCAGAAACTTTTGAGAATTGGGCCTCTTTATGATAAATGTGTCGTAGAATTGACTTAGAACCTTTATCATCAGTGTCTTGATATAAACATTTGTGTGTGTGTGTGTGTGTGTGTGTGTGTGAGAGAGAGAGAGAGAGAGAGAGAGAGAGAGAGAGAGAGAGAGAGAGAGACCGATGTCAGCAGCAGCCCCTGCTGGTGGCCAGCTGCTTTGACAGCTGTCAAAGCTATTGGCTATAAGCTGTTATCATTGCTCAAGTAGTTTTGGAGTAAGTGTGGGGGAAGGGCTGTAAGAGTCTTGAACTCTGCCTGCAAGAGGTTGCAGAAAGTTTAGCCTGAAAACTCAAGGTTCCCTTTCCTCTGCCAATTACCCTCTAATTAGCAGAAGGCAGGCAGCCCCAGGTGGCTTGTCATACACCAGCTCTAGGAAATAAAACTGAGGACTCTTATCTTGAGGCCAAAAGCAAGGACTGATTTTTGCAAAGAAAGCAGGCACAAGAAAGAGACCATAGCCACAGCCATGGCTGCTTCTAATAGCCATTCATGCACACTCGGAATAAAGAGCAATTGCCCCAAAACATAAGCCATTTTAGAATTCTTTAGAAATGTTAAGCATAGAATTAATGAAATAATCATTCAAAATAAAATTGATAAAAATGTCTCCAAATGCATGTGCATATAAATGCTTGCAAGTGTCTCTTTAATCACCACCCTTTAAAGTTCAATGCACTCTGGCCCCTTCACATGACACCCACCACATCTCCTTTATTCCCTCTCTCTCCTGCTTTGCCTCTTCATCTTGCCTTATCATTTTCCCTTGGAGGATCCTCAGATTAAAATCCTGGGGAGAAATCCTCACAGCATAGTCTCAGGATTCCCATGGCAGGTTCTAATGCCATAGGTGGCATTTTTCCTGGCTCAGAGTCCAGGGAACACATAGTAACACAGCAAAGTGCGAGCTGCCTGCTCTCAGCAAAGGACTGGGGAAGCTGCCTTAAGTAAAGCTGAGCTGTAACATATGCAGGGTAACCCCAGCAAGGGAATATGTGTAACACTCAAAGGTGCTGATACAGGAGAATTTGATCTGAGGCTAGCAGAGACTTCACCAAATAAGACCAATGGAATGTATTCTTGCTATGGCCTGTCGTCCTCACATTTGGAACTGCTTCCCCACAGCTGAAACGCCTCTAGAAGGTAGGTGATGTGGGTACACAAGTATATGCTGCTTCCAAGGATTGAACATTCTTTATGCTAACAGCCCAGCTCCCATTATCTTAACTCACTCTGACTCTCCCCGTCCATCCTCCTCCCTTTATTACCCTTACCAGGACTGGCCATGCCTAGGCTTATTTTCTAGGCTATAGCCCACAGGAGATATATACTAATTAATCTGGCTACTTATCTCCACCCATCCAGACAGTGTCTTCCTCTGAAGCCCCTCATTGGTTCCCAGTGATCTATGGATAACTATCCTAAGTACTCCATCCTAATTGAGTTTCATTCACCTCAGAGACTGGATTTGTACATAGAGACTATTGCCACAGTCCTGTCACTCTGAAGCTAAGGCAGCAGGATGGGGAGAACAGAGAAGACAAGGAGACAAGACACATTGACATTTCGGAGAACTGCATATGTCACACATGATGCCTTGTAATTTCTGTCCAAAATTATCTAAAAGACGTCTATTTTCTGCCACCCAGAGAATCAATCTGAAGAGTGAGATTTTAGCATAGCCCCTGATAATGTAGCCCAGGAGGCCTCTTGGTCAAAACTGGTGCTAGACTGTAAACTGACTTCAATGATGAAGGGATTTTTACATTTCTATCTTGTAGGTCAGCACATTAGAGCTACTGTCTACCTAGTTGTGAGATGTTTGTTTGTTTTTCTCAGCTTTGTCTTATACACATATACACATGGGCACAAACACATAAAATAAGCACTTCCAATTGGTGGGTCAGAATTGGAATTCTTTACATATGATAACACAGAGAGTCTTAGACCCTAGGCTCCAGCCAATGCTTGTCCTCCATCACCTCCATCCCAGCATGTCCAGGAACAGTTCCCTCCCCCTTCAAAAGTGAGAAATCACAGGATTAGGACGTTTGCTAACTCTTTAACTGTGCAGGTTCTGTCTTACCACATTCTTTCATTTGTTAATGCTTTAAGAAATGTTTTCTTGCACTGTTGCCAGCCATTAGCTACTGCCCACACTTGCATCTCTGTCCAAATGCATTTGTCTTGCATGGCTGTCAGGCAGCTAGAGTTGCCAGGTCTCTCCTCCAAGAATGCTTCAAGCATTGTGACAGGATTTGCTGGAGTCACTCTGGGGCCATGTATGCTGTTGCCTCAGAGAGTTGCTTATAGGAGTCAGCCCTTGCTCCCACTCAGCTAACTTTCCTAGTGATTTATCTTCTATCCTCTGCCTGCCCTTCCCTATTTTATATGCTCACACTTCTTCCAGAGGTTCCTGGAATCTACTCTAAGTTAATCTCTTGCCCACAATTCTTGGCCCAGGCTTTGCTTTAGGGGAATCACAAATGAAGACTCTATCTTAAGAGCTTCCCATTATCAGACAGACTTGGGGAGCACACTGGTCTTCAGATTCAGCTGATTAACTTGGCCATAATACTCCTAACTCTACAATAGCTTCCTTCACTCATGAATTTTTAGTCTTCAACCTGGAGGAATCCCCAACTCACTTCTATTGAGCTGGCCCTTGCTTCTAGCCCTCCTTATCCCTCTGCTACATCCCCGTCAGCTACCAGTTCCAGGGTCATCTCATGGACTCAGCTGCCTGACGTGCAATAACCTTTTTAAAATATTTTACTTATTACTATTTATGCATGTTCATACATGTGCATGGTGTGTATGTCAATGCAGGTATATGTGTACTGTTGTGTCCATATGCAGCTTGGAGAGAAAGAGCTAAAATTCACTAGCATCTTCTTCCTCCAGCAACTGTTCATTATTCTTTCCCATGACCCATGCAGTGGTCCCTTTTCATTTGCTTTCTTTGCCTGTGCTTCAGTTGGTCTGTTTTTGCTTCCCATTCGTGCCTTCAAATTATCTCTACCATTCTCCTTTATTCCATGCCTCTTCAGTGTGTGTGTGTGTGTGTGTGTGTGTGTGTGTGTGTGCAATGAGAGAGAAAGACAGTGACTGAGAGGAAAACAGCAGAGAAAAGTTAATACTTAACATTGAAAATGCTTGTCACCTTGAGGTTGCCCAGTAAGTAAATATGCATTGACTAAATCAATAAAAGTATGTAACATTTACAAAGAACAGGCTTTATGTCAAACGATCTTTACCTTCATTTCCTGTAATCTAACTACCCAATCAGTCAGATGCAAACCACCTGCACTGTACACACAAGGAAACTAAAGTTTTTAAAAACAAAATAGGCTAAGGATGGTTACCAAGGTAGAAACAACAGACAGCATTTCTGCCTGACTCTGAAATCTCTGTTCCAAGTGTCTGTTTTCTCTTTTAACAGCCTGTGTCTGGTGTTTTCTTTACACTATCTTACTTAAATATTAAAGAATAGATTGCTTGATTTGTGGTGATCTGAAAACAAGTGACATATAGCTAAATACAGTTAAGGCAAAGCTACAGCAGTCACTATGTAAACTCGGGCAAGTTAGTTATATTCTCATTATCAGGTCATCCATCTATCAAAAGAGTTGGAGTACTTGATTTCCTCTTCAGATTGGTGTCATGACTAAATCAGGTAGCTCCTGTTCTGCTACTAACTAGGAAAGCAAAATGGACAGCATTTCAGAGAGGAAATACATCAGAAGACAGGAAACAGGATGATTTTTGTATGGAACCTGAATTTTGTCAGAAGCCTTACCTCTCCTCCAGACTAAAATTAACCACCTCAGTGTCACATTTTATGATTTTTTTCACGTTACTTTTCAGTTATGTGTATGTGCGGAGACAAACACAGGTCACGGCATGAAAAGAAAGGTCAGAGGGAACCTGGCAGGAGTTATTTCTCTCCTTCCACCATGTGTCCTAGGGACCACACTCAGGTCGTCAGGCTCAGCAGCAAGGGCTCTGGTCCACTGTGCCACCTAACACCCAGCTGCCCTGCCCTGATCCACTGGGCCACCTAACACCCCAGCTGCCCTGCCCTGGTCCACTGGACCATCTAACCCACCAGTTGCCCTGCCCTGGTCCACTGGGCCACCTAACACCCCAGCTGCCCTGCCCTGGGCCACTGGGCCACCTAATACCCCAGCTACCCTGTCCTGGGCCACTGGGCCACCTCACCCACCAGCTGCCCTGCCCTAGGCCACTGGGCCATCTAACCCACCATCTGCCCT
>PVIH01016264.1:0-46303 GCA_004025045.1 Sigmodon hispidus | reverse complement strand
GTATTATGTAATTTTTTGCACTGGCGTTTGCCCATGGCTTCAATGGTTCACGATTAGATGGGTCCTGGTCAGCTGTGGCACTCGGGTTTGTATGCCTCCTGTCACCTTTCTGTTCAGGGTCTGATTTTGTCTTTCAGAGACCCCTGCAGTTGTTGGTTCACTCAGTTCGAGGTCGTGGCGGGGTTTCCCTCAGCAGGAGATGTGGATGTGGTCAGGGACAGAGTTTACCTGCCCCTGCTCCAGAGAGCGCTGGGCTTCTGCAGCTAGCACTGGGTCCCGGGAGCTGAACCGGAAGCAATGGGAACTCAACTCTCCCTCCCAGGCTGGGATATAGGCGCTGAGGCCTCTTGCCCCCTCCTGACCTCTGGGCGGGGTCCGAGTCCGCCTTCAGAGACCCCTGTAGTTGGTTCGCTCAGTTCGAGGTCCTGGCGGGGTTTCCCTCAGCAGAAGATGTAGATGTGGTCAGGGACAGAGTCCACCTGCCCCTGCTCCAGAGAGCGCCGGGACTCTGCAGCCAGCACTGGGTCCCGGGAGCTGAACTGGAAGCAATGGGAACTCAACTCTCCCTCCCAGGCTGGGATATAGGCGCTGAGGCCTCTAGCCCCCTCCTGACTTCTGGGCGGGGTCCGAATCTGCCCTTCAGAGACCCCTGTAGTTGGTTCGCTCAGTTCGAGGTCCTGGCGGGGTTTCCCTCAGCAGGAGATGTGGATGTGGTCAGGGACAGAGTCCACCTGCCCCTGCTCCAGAGAGCGCCGGGATTCTGCAGCCAGCACTGGGTCCCAGGAGCTGAACCGGAAGCAATGGGCGACTTTATATATTCTAATATATTAAAGTTTTTAAATAGCCTGTGGTTTGAGCAAGTTATTTCTCTATAGAGAATGAGTTCCAAAAAGTCAATTCATGCACTAGGGATAAATCCTGGTCCTCCTGCTAGAGACCCCTCCAACTGCTCAAGCCACACAACTGTCATCCACATTCAGAGGGTCTAGTTCAGTCTCATGCAGGTTCCCCAGCATCCCCAGAGACAGTGATGTCCCAGTAGTTCAGGTCAGCTGTCTCTGTGGGTTTCCCCACCATAATCTTGACTCTTTTGCTCATATAATCCCTCCTCCCTCTCTTCAACTGGATTGGGAACTCAGCCCAGTATTTAGCTGTCTATCTTTGCATTTACTTCCATTAGTTGCTGGATAAAGGTTGTATAACAATTAGAGTAGTCATCAATTTGATCATAGGGAAAGCTAGTTCAGGCACCCTCTCTACTACTGCTTGGAGCTTTAGCTGGCTGGGATCATTCTTATGGATTTCTGGGAGTCTCCCTAGCACCAGGTTTCTACCTAACCCCAAAATTTTCCTTTGTCAAGATATCTATTTTGTTGTTCTCCCTCTCTGTCCCTCCCCCAAAGCTACCATTCTGTCCCCTAATATTCTCTTCTCACCTTCCCTTACCCTCCTTCCATGCTCCCAAGTTGCTCAGAAGATTTTATGTTCCATCTTCCCTGGGGAATCCATGGATTTCTCTCTTAGGAAAAATCCTCTTTATTACCTAGCTTCTCTGGGCTTGATCGTGCCTCAGCTTGATATTTTAGACTTTGTTGACTCCCAATGGGAGGCCTTATCTTCTTTAAGAAGTTGATGGGGTGGAGTAAAGGAAATCTTGGGAATGAATGGGAGGAGGAAAGGGAAGGGGAACTGTGGTTGGTATGTAAAAAAAAATTAAATAATGTCAAGAAACAGAGATTTACCAGTTTATAATTCTTATCAGCTACATGTTAGAGCCTCTTTTTCTACAGCTTCAACAAAATAGCTAGCAAACATTCTTTTTATAAAAAAAAATTTAAAAATGACAACTGGACCATGCGAGCTTCTTGATACACAGCTGACTAAGACACTTCTGATACACAGCTGACTAAAGCTAACTAAGAGCTAACTAAGATCTGACTAAAAACAACCCCTGTGACAATTGGAGACCCATGGATCCTTGGCTTACAGCCACCTAAGAGTAGACTAAGAACAGCCCCCGCAATTACTGGAGACACAAAGCCCATAGGGCCTACAACTGACTAAGAGCTGACCAAGAACTGGCCAAGAATGAGAAAGCAATGAGCATATGCCAATGCAAGAATATATATAACAATATAAAATTCAGCAACACACCACCAGAAGAAGCTGGTCATTCTACAACATCAAGACCTGGGCCTAAAACCCTAAATAACCCAAATAAAAATGGGGTTCAGAACTAAAAGAGGAATTCTCAGCAGAAAAATTACAAATGGCTAAAAGGCACTTGAAACAGTTCTCAACATTTTTAGCTCTCAGAGAAATGCAAATCAAAACAACTTTGAGGTACCACCTGTGAGAATGGCTAAGATCAAAAACACAGATGACAGCCTATGCTGGAGATGATGTGGAATAAGGGGAACATTCCTTCATTGTTGGTGGGAGTGTAAGCTTGTTCAGCCACTCTGGAATGCAGTATGAGGGTTCCTCAGAAAACTTGGAATCACTCTCCCCAAAGTCCTAAAATACCACTATTGGACATATACCCAAAGGATGCACATTCATACTTCAAAGGCATTAGCTCAACTATGTTCACAGCAGCATTATTCATAATAGCAAGAACCTGGAAACAACCTAGATGCCTCTCAACTGAAGAATGGATTAGCAAACTGTGGTACATGTACACAATGGAGTACTACTCAGCAGGAAAAAAAAAAAGACATTCTAAAATTTGCAAGCAAATGGATGGATTTGGAGCATATCCTCTTCAGCAAGGTATCACAAGCCCAGAAAGATAGGCATGGAATGTAATCACTCATTAGTGGACTTTAGACAAAAAGCAAAGAACACCCAAGCTACAAACCACAACCCCTGAACAGCTTGGGATCAGAAGGAACTTAAGAGAGACATCCAGGGATTCCCTTAGGAAGAGAAAATAGAGTTCTCCTTAGTTAATTGTGAGCTTAAGGGGTTGCAACCAAGAAGAGGTGGGAAAAGATCATGAGAGAAAGAGATGATTGAGTGATAGGAGCAAAAAAGAGGGAGAAAAAAGATGGAGAACTTAATAGAGAAAGCCAATGAAGGATTAGAAAGAGACCAGATGCTAAAGAAATCACCAAAAACTCACAGGATATTCCTGGCTAGTTTTCCAACAATAGTGAAGGTGGTGCCTAGAAAGGACTTCTCCTACAATCAAATGAGTAACCACCCTAGTGCCATCATAGAACCTACATCCAACAATGAATTGAGGTAGAGGAAGAGATACATGGCTGGGCATTGGGTTGAGCTCTAGACCCAGCTCAGAGCAAGGGAGGAGATTCTATATGAGCAAGGGATTAGGGATTACGAGGAAAATTCCCACAATGATAGCTGCCTGGAGCTCTGGGGAACTCAATCAATCAATAAGAGCCATTGGGGAACCACAGGGAAAAGGAGCTAGGCCCTCCAAGGATAGGCAACTATTCCTTGACATGGGCAGTATGTGGAGCTTGGAGGGGAGGGATCAAACTGTGTTTCTGTGAGTGAGCTGGCACTTCAGAGCCCATTTCCTTCAGAGAAACACCTAACTCATTCTTGATATTAGGATGAGGAAATCAGACTTGCCTGGAGTGAATGTACCATGCTGAGCTGATCCACCTTGGAATTTCTTGCCCTTTGAGGAGAGGTGATGGGAGATGAGAAGAAAGAGGAAGGCTGAAGGCTGACTGGGAGAGATTGGGAGGAGAGAACGAAAGTGGAGCAAGGGGCTACAAGGATATAAAAGACTTTATTTTGTAAATAAAAAAAGAGAAAAGGTAGTAATAAACCTGTGGTTTTAGAATAAAAGTCTATAGAGGAGAATTTTTGAAAGGAAAATGATAAAAAGATGCTTGCACATGATGTATATTAGCACTAATTCTCAACAACAAAATAGTTTTAAATGATATTAGCATGAAATACAACTTGCATTGATAAAGTTCATATATATGGTTTATTGCCTGATATACTTTATTAAACCAAATAATAACTTTTGATTTTCTTAAATATAACAACTATAATCACATTTTTGTAATCTGTTTATACATTATTAACCCAACATCAATTTTAACACAATTATTAATCACTCTATTTACCATTATTATTTATACTGACATTACTTATACTTGGCAATTATATTACTAAGTGTATATCAAAGTTATTCCCTTTATCTATAATCTTTATTTATATCCTCTTGCCCATATGTGCAGAAATCTGTAACAGTCAAACCAACCTCAGTTCTCAAGATGTTGCCAGAACATTTCCAAACCCTTTAGAAATTGTCTGCTGCTGAACTAAACCACATTGGTACCTTGGGACCTCCTACCCTTGCTGGGGAGGAGATAAACTGATGTGGAGAAGAGAGAATGACTGGAAGGGGCGGGAGGGGAAAGGGAGCTTGAACAAGAATGTACATGGATAGAAAATGTGACTTCATTCATAATACATGTAAAAAAAAAAAACTTTCTGGTTTGTCTTAGAATGTTGCTTAGCAGAAATTTGTGGTGGCCATAGTGCATCGGTGGGCATTAGTTGTGACCTACTGTGCTTTCTTTATTTGTAGTTGAGCCTAACCTGGCTTGAGAAACTTTAGATTTTAATTTTTATGTTTCATGTATTTTAGAGAAAAGAGAAGTTTTATTACTGTATGGGTTTGTTTGTTATCTATTCTGAATGTTTTGCTTTTTTATATAATGTTTGATATGATTTTTTAAAAACAACAAAAAAGGAAAAAAATTTAAAAAAAGAAATTGTCCGTTGCAAGAAATTTATTTATAGCACATCATCTATTATCTTAAATTAGTCTTACTTGTTACTAATTGATGTTTTTCTACAAAGAATCCTAAGAATGCTGGTGCTAAATTCGTAAGCCAAACTCATACACACTCTTTAGTGTATATGGACAAAAATTAGTTCTGTGCTTACAAAATGCATTTGGCTTTTAATTGCAAAGCATTTAATCATAATTCATATCCCTTTATTTCTCATAATATTAAAGGTACAGTCAATAATTTTGCTACTATAGTTTTCTGTAATTTTCTTCCTCCATTAGATTATCCTGACTGCAGTATTAACTTAACATGTGGAGCTTAAAAAGATAGGACCTTAGAAAAAATGGACATAAAATATCATAGAATGAAGAAAGCATGTGCCTTAGGACTCAATTTTTTTTAATATAGAACTCTACCACAGACATATTTTAAAACAAACCAGAACAAAGTTTGATGCAAGAATAAAAAAGATAAAATAATAATGATGAACCTCTAAATCACCAGATATCACATTTATCATATGTAGGACCCAAGATTAATATGCTTTGTAATACATGATGATTAAAAATTTCAACAATAAATGGAGAACTACTATAACCATGAGCAAATGAGAATTACAAAACAAATTTAATGCTTCATGCTTTATTTGATACCTAGTACTGAAAAAACCATAATTATTACTTTGAGTGGTGATAGAAGTAGATAGCATCATTGCCATCATCATCACTATCATTTCTCCATGTATCCAAGTTACCAAATTAGCCGAACAAGTCTCACAAACAATTACAATAAAATGGTGACTTGGGCAGACATCACCACAAAGCTTTTCCTACTGATATATAGGGAGGTAGATGTTATCTATTCTGTAGATTTCAACTAGGACAAACCAAATTAACAACATCATGGACAACTTCTTCAGTGTGGCTCAGAAACTGAATTTCCAAAACAAACATCCTGTGAGATAAAAACTGCTTTACTTTGATTTTTTGACACCTTAGAGCCCATTCCCTCCAGAAGAACACCTGACCCAGTCTTGAGGAAAGCAGATCTGCTGGGTGTGGGTGCTGAACTAAGCCACATTGGGACCTTGGGACCTCCTGCCCTTTCTGCAGAGGAGTTAAAGTGATGAGGAGAAGAGAGAGTGACTGGTATGGGTGGGAGGGGAAGGGAGCTTGAACAAGGGGATACATGGATATAAATATGACTTTATGCCTAATAAAAAACTGATTTACATAACTTTGATCCATAAGCTACACATGCTAAATTTTATTTGAAGCATATCATTGAACAATATCATATTCAACGAGAATAGCATAAGAACTCTGATTTGATATTAGTAATGACAAAAATGTGTCAAATCTATTTAACACACATCACAATAAATGGCATGAACTAATAAAACGTACATAACCACTAGGCATGATAGCTCATGTCCTGTCTACCCAGTACTTGGGAGACTGGAAAATGAGGACATCCAGCCTGGATTACATGGTGAGGTCCAGGATATCCTAAATGCCAAGATGGTAACCAACCACAAAAAGTCACAAACAGTGAAAACAAAAAGCTGCAAAATTGTTATACATGAAACAATAATTCACCAATGCAAGGAAGGTAAAAATTAAACATTTAAAAAAGTATAGTGAAATGAAAGAATGGAAGTAAATCTGAAAAACAGAAGGTCCTCATGCTAGATGAAATTCTTGAAAAATAGGGAAAAATAGACAAATATAAACTTTATAATAAAATTGAGGTAAGATTCAAAAATAACAAAAGACATTAGAACATAGAGTAAAGAATTTCTACAAAAGATGGCTGTGCAAATTTGAAAGAAAACCTTATTTTAGAAACCTTATTTTAGAAACAGTGTATTTTTAGGGATTATGGTGTAACTTATGCCTGGTATCTCCATAAGTGTAATGCAAGCCAGTAGGTTAAGGAATGATACCTGTACTTTGCCAGGGTAGAATGATTATCTGCTTAATGTGAAAAACAAAATATCTCAGACAAGTGAAACCTGAAAAGGTTCTTCCCCAGCAAACCTACATCAAAGTTTAAACATACTGAAGCAAACTTCAATAAAGAAAAAGAGGGTTTATAGACAAGTGACTAAATGCAGCATAGAACAATAAAAAGGTACGTGAAAAAAGAAAAGATGTGGGAGAGAAAGGGCTCATTCTAAATTTATTCAAAAGTGAAAATATGAAAAACTCATGTTAGTTTGCCAGTTCAATCTTGAAGAGCAACAGGCTAAAATTTATAACACCACCTTAAAACTTAAAACACACAAGGACAAAATAAGAATAAGATCTGCATGAGGAAAACTATAAGAATTTGATAAAAGTAAAAATGAACTAAATAAATAGGGAGTTTTCTCTATTCATGAATCAATGCCTTCAAAATATTTCTTCTCTACTTGACCTTCAGCTTAGTGCAAACTTAATCAAAATCCCAGCAAGCTATTTTTATGTTAAAAACTTTTCATATTCTTTAAGGCAATGTCCTTCTAAGTTATTATATAAATATTGGTAGGCTATTTTCAAAATCTACATGGAAAGGCTTACCAGAATAAGTCAATGCAACTTGAAGCAAAAATAAATGTTTTTGACCAACACTACTCAATTTCAAGACTTCACAAAGAGGTAATTAGTCCAGATCATGTAGTGTTGGTAAGAGAACAGATGAATAGATTGTAATGAGATAATTTGTTTGTCTTCTGACAAATAAAGCTTGCCTGGAGATCAGAAGACAGTGATAGCCACTAGTTAACCATAGAAACTAGGCTGTCGTGGCTCACACCTCTAATCTCAGCACTTGGGAGGAGGAAGTAGGAAGATCAGTAGTTCAAAACCAGGATTGAATTGGTCTAAAAGAGAAAGAGCTGGGAGGTGGTGGTAAATGCCATTAATCCTAACACTAGAAGGATAGAGAAAGAAACATAAGGCAGGTAGAGACAGAATCTTGGCCCGATCATGCAGCTTTCACCTTCAATATCTGATCCTGGGTTTTTATTAATGAGGCTAATTAGATTGTGCTTCAGTAGATGCATAGAGCAAAGCAGTGAGATACACCAAAGTGAATAATCTCAACTTCTTTTTTACAAATTATTATAACATAGCAAAATATCATTTTCAAAAGATGTTACTAGAATTATTGAATATCCACATGAAAATAAAACTAAACCTAGATATGGGTTTACAACATATGACTCAATGTAGATTCTAAATTTAAATGGAAATCTCAAAGCTGTAAGCACTGAAATAGATAACAGGAGCAACCTTCGATTACTTCAGGCATGTGAATTTTTAGACATGCATAAGACCAAATCACCACCTATGAAATAACTAACATGTTGGACTTCATTGAAGTTAAAAAGTTCTACTCTTTAAAAGATAATATAAAGTCAGAAAAAACCTGCAAACACTATCTGATAATGAGATATTATCTAAAAATTACAAAGAATTCTGAAGACTCAACAACAAGAACAAGGTGTATATGGGCCAAGGACCTGAAAAGATTTTTCACTAAAATTCTATCCAGTATCATATGTCATCAGAGAGACACAGATTAGATCAATGAGATGCTACAATGTATATATTAAACTGTCCAAAATCCAAAATACTAACAACATCAGGTTCTGATGAACTCTGACTTTGCAACAGTCAAAAGAGATGCAAAATGGTACAGCTACTTTACAGATGAAACAGTGTCATACAAAACAAACATACATTGAGTGTGTAGCACATCTACTACATCACCATCTATTCAAAGGATTTAAACATATCCATACAAAATTTTCCATATGGGTGCTTCAGCAGCTCTACTTATAATTGCAAAACCAAGAAGCTGCCAATATGTCTATCAGTAGATAAAGAAATAAAATTATGTCTTTCCAGATACTGGGACATCATTCTGTATGAATGAACCATAAATTGTGAGATGTGGGGAAGTCTGAAATGTGGACTCTGAAGGAAGGAAGGAAATCTGAACTTGCCTCACACTGTAAATTTCCAACTGTGTGACTAAATAGCCAAAATAAACAGTAAACTCAATTGTGTAATCACTCAGGAAATTATAACAGATTTTAGTAAGACTACCCATTCACAATAATGCTGAAAATGAAAAAAAATGACAATAGTAAGTGTTGAGAATGTAAAATCATGGAAATCTTCACATATTTTAAGTTTGAGTCCTTTTGAATAAACAATAGAAAGTGGCAGAAAAAGAAACTACAAAGCAATAAAAACAAAACTATAATATTTATGAATGCACATAAAGAAGGGGGACTGAAAATAACAAAGGAAGCAACCTCCTTAAAAAACTGTTCAATCAGAGTAGAGTGGGATTAATTTGGGTGGGGTGAAGGAGGATGCTGCCACATTCTATTTTTAACTACAAGGAGGTTATATCGCTGCCTAGTGAAATCACATTAGTGGCAATGATACTACCAGTAATGAAATTGGCTTTTTGTTTTATTATTAAACAATATATTTAAATTTTCTCATTTCTATTAATCTTGCTCAAAACCAAAAATTCATTGGATGACATTAAAAAATTTTAATCTTAATATGTATTCTCTATATGAAACCTTCTAGATGCCATCCATGGAGTAGGAACTCATAAGGCCTCAACCCTCAGAGCAAAGCTATAGACAACTAAAGGTTGCAGGTGCAAATAATCAAATAATTCCTCTAACTACACTCATGTAGACAGTGGGTCCACAAAAACATATAAAAGAAGAAAGGATTTAGTGGGAGGGTATACAGAGGAGTAAGAGAAAATAATAGGGAGAAATTGAGCAAAGAACAGTGTGTATGTGTGTATGTGTGTGTGTAAATTTATAAAATATTTTTAAGAACTGAAAAATAATATTAAAAGTATAGCATATTGAGAAAGATACAAATATGGATATTTATTATAATATTTGTTATAATATTGGAACAATTTGACAATTTTTACTTTATCTCTTAAATTCTGAGCTGACAAAAATGTAAATCAGCTGAACAACTATTATTGCCAACAGTCATTATCCAGGAGATGAATGGTGGCCATGACATTGGCAGATCCCTTCTGACTTTATATGCTAATTCCATATGTGATTGCCAGACATGGAAGAGATCAGTGACTTACTGGTTGACAGAAAACTCTAATCTACAATGCAGATCTTTTAATTTCCAGTTACTGATGACACAGAATATCAGTGCTGACAGAAATTCTGAGAGATATTCATAAAAAAACCCATATCATCAACAGTTGCTATTATATATATGGACATAATTCTTGATCAATCCATTCACATAGTCTCTAAATTTCTGCATTAGATAATCCTCTCATGCTCTTCACAAGAAATCAACAAGTGTTACAGAGTCAATTCTGAGAATTGTTCTCTTTGCCTGAGCAAGTATGTATATTTTTAGTACATATCAGGGTCTCAATAAATATTTGCTTGATTAAATTAAGATCATACCCCAATCAAATATTTAATTAATAAAATGTATTTTGACATACTTTCTCTTTCAGTGGTGTAAGATTAATGATGAACTCAGCAAAAGTGTCAAAGTAACAAGCTATAAATCTGATAAGAATTTTAAAGTATGTTGCCAATGAAATATGCTTATAAAAATACAGTGAATAAAAGTAGGAAACACCATGTGTTTGTGCTAAAGTAAAAAGTATGGGTTTTTTTGTCTTCTGCTGTATTTTGCTGTTGTATGCAGTATACCTTTAGGTGAATTCTTTAACTGTAATAAGCAGTTTCATCTCTGTATCTTGACACTAGTCATCCATCAAAAAATGCTAATTATATTAGTTCTTGCCTAAGCCATCTCCCTTGGAAGGAATTTTAAAAATGCAGTAGCAGCATTATTAGGAACTTACTTAAAGTATGTATTTCATGCATTTATTGATGAGAACAGAAAACAGAGAAAACAAATAACAAAGACTTCCTATTTCTGCAGCCAGAAAAGACAGTCTAAAGATTGTATATGTAAGTGATGTAAGTGGGGCTCTTTTTGAGAGAGTCAAGCTAAAAGATCATGGAAAGTATGCTTAGGCCAATGTGAAATATGCATATTCTGGATATTCAGTAAAGCATTTGGGTGGTCAAAGAGAGTCAATTCATGTATAGACTGCAAGAGTTTAGCAAGGACACACATATAGGAATATTTTTATTTTATGGTAAGGTCAAAGAAATTAAAACCTCCCTCAAAATGATATGGTATTATTTCGATTGGAGTTATAATATTAATGTCATGTTATGAAGTAAAGTCAAATGTTTAGGGCTACATGTCAAGTTTCATCACACTTAAAGAAGCTTTGATATTCATAATACATTCCTCATGCAAGAAAATGATGTCTCATCTCCACATTTATACCTATAAACTTTTGGTTCTTAATTCTGGGGAAAAAAGGAGCTATCACAGGATGATACTCTTTTTTTCTTCAAATGAGTGCCTTCAAACACCCAGATAAGCCTTTATTAGAAAGGAGGAAGTCAGCATTGAGCATAAACCTCCTGACTCACTTTTTTTTCTTTGATCTAAAACTAGAAGTACATTAATGAGCAAATTCTAGAGACTATTACAATGCCCTCTCCTCCAAAGGCTTGTCCCTTCAAAACCTAACTGAGTTAACAGTGGCTTAGATGTTCCCTGTTTAAGCCAGCATTATATTTCTAATTTACTAAACACCCAGCTAAAACTATGCAAATTCTGAATTCTTCACTCTAATAATCACAATTCTCAGGAGACGCCTTAAAAAAATTCAATGAGCTCATTCTCCTTAGGTAGTCATGAATTCGGAGAGAAAAACATTTGAGTAACATTATGATCCTGGGGCTTTAATCATCTAAGAATTAACTTTCTTATCAAGATACAAGATACTATGACCTAACCTTTGACCTAAGACACATTCAAAGTAAGCTTGAACAGCCTAAGCCAATGCCCCAATGTTCTCTCTCCCTCTCCCTCTCCCTCTCTCTCTCTCTCTCTCCATATATATATATATATATATATATATATATATATATATATATATATATTTGTGTATGTCTGTGCACATACTGGTGTGAAAATTATTGCATAGACACATGCATATACTCATGCTTCTAGAAAAGTAAAGACGACATCAAGTATCATTGTTTTCCTTCTTAGGCACCATCCACCTTGCTTTCTAAACCAGTCTTTCACTGGGACCCAAAACTTTGATTTGGTTAGGGTGACTGGCCAATAAGCATCATGGATAGTCTGTCTGTCTTGATCTCCCCTGCACTATAATTACAAGTACAACTATCACACCTAGCATTTTTATATTGGTTGGTCTCCAGGAACTGAATCATGTCTTTATACTTACACAGCAAACACTTTACTGACTAAGCCTGAGCTATTGCTCCAGTCCAGCTGGGTTGGTCCATTTTTAAGAGGATAATCTAGTACTGAAAAGTAGCACATAGCACATATAAATATCCAATTAATATTTAGAATTATCACTGCCAATTAAAAATGTCTGTTAAAATACTATAAGGCACAAAATTTATCTGTTTCTGCCACCTAAGTCTTGTTTTGTTGTTCTTTTGTATAATTTTATTTTATTACAATTCTATTATATAACACTCAAGAATCATTCCTTGATATGCATGACCCGCAGGCTTTTGGAAACTAATGTTAGAAATTTTCTTTCTGATCATCATCCTGTTTCCTCACCTGAGGCAGTAGCTCCAGAAAGCACAGAACTCAAACATTCTCTCTCTACCATAATGACACTGACAATAATGTAATAATGGGCAACCTTTAGTCTCTATAATATACTTAAAATGTTTAGCTTTTTTTTAATTTGTAAAGAATTACTTCGGCAGTTCCCTGTTTCTGGGCAATAATTTGTTCTAAATTGTTATGGCTTGAATACCAACCACTTCTCATAACATTTCTAGGTTATCAAAGGTAGAGAAGGGCTGGAGTAGTTTCCATACATCATTCTTCTGTAGCCAGTTGGCTTGTATGGGGTCTTAGGAATAAATAAGATACCCTCTGCTTTTCTGGTGGCTGGTGGAACATGGCTGTGACTGTAGTGTCTAGTAGACCAGGGAACTACCTAGACATTACTAACTTTGTTAAGTCTCAATTTACTTCTCTGTAAAATTAGGAAAATTGTATATATGTTACTTTTGTTAACTACTAAGGGATTTCAAAGCAGCAAGCATGTCTAAATGAAAAGCAGGTTTTCAATTCTGTCTTATTCCCTATTTTCCTACTGGCAAAAACAAGGCACAGAATGACACAAAGTCAAAAAATAAGGAGAACCATCACCTTTGATGATAGATGCTTTGAAGACATGCTGCTAGGTTTCCAGTACTAGGAGTGGTGAAGTCATTAATCTTGGAATAGACCACATCAAGGAATGTTACTTTACAACAGTTGGAGACTCTTACAGAAAACTAACCAGTCAAAATACAGAGGTCTGTAACCCATTTCTAAGTAATACATCAACAACACAACTCCTACACCAGTCTCAGGAATCACCCAAGAAAAGAAACTGAAGATAGTGTAAAATCTTACCACATGACTGCCTAAACATGATATATCTAAACAACAGCATACTGATGTTGAAGTGGAGAAATTCTCAAGGCCTCAATTCTAGACAAAGAACTACAGGCAATTAAAGAAATGTGAGAGGAAGAAGAAACCATCTTCTCCAAGAAAGAGCACACCAATTGGTTATCAAATATGTAATGGTCAACTCTAAAAGCATATAAGTAACATTATACAGACTGAGCAAGTTTTATATTTGTATATAGGAACAAACACATGTATTTAACAATAATTAAAGAAAAGTAGACCATAAATTTGAGAGAGCAAATGGAATACAAGCAGGGACTAGAAAGAGGAAAGAGAATAGAGGAACTGAAAAGACAAAATACAAGAGTATGAGAAGTAGTTTGTCAGTATTTTTGTGTTCTTTAGTGAGGTATGGTGTATAAATGTGAGCTCCAAAGCAGGTTTTTGCACATGCCAGTTACTATTAGATTATTCCTATCATCCTTAGGATTGTCCTTCAATGTAGACTCTTCACAGCTACTGTTTTCCTATTTTATAGAGAAGCAAACTGAGACTTAGAGAGTATAAGCCAGTTGTTGTAAATTGTGCTCAGGTTCATGATGATAGAAATGCTTTACTCTGAGAGATTAACTAAGAAAAACCCAATGTGGAGATCATTTCAAGAGGTGTGAGCATTATTGAAAATGATCTTAAGATGGATGAGTACCACTGAGCAACAGCAGAGGAACATTTACATGCCTCTCCTCCCAAAACAAGGTTGAAAGGCATAAAGAAGCCAAAACCCACAGATGACCTGGAGAGTGACCTACTGTCCAAACATAGTACTGATATAGAAAGTACAGGAATGTCAGGAAAGCACCTCACTTTTCACTTCCTTTTAACACATAAATCTCCCTTTGGTCAAATGAGAGGTAAGAATCTGGACTTGTAGAAGTCTGCTTCATTGATCACAGCACTAGAGATACAAGACAATGTAAAGAGATTTCAAGATACAGATAGGGAAAAAACCAAACATTTAAGATCACAAAGCCATTATCAACAGATCTCGGAGTAAAACAAAATTCAGAATTCATGAAAACAGAATCCACAATGATGAAAAAACAAACCAACAAAACTATGAGATTTAAATAGTAAACTATAGCATAATTTCCTTTACCTAATGTTTTCTTTAATAGAAAAATACTTCATGTTTGTGAAGTTAAATCCATTGTCATGTGTGTTCATTTAAGACTTTCTAAAGAAACATTCAATATCCAAAGCACAAATAACAGCATAGAATCTTAAGGAGATATAGATCTCTATTCTATTCACTAGTAAAACTGGTTCAAATTGAGCCCTGAAGTACCATAGGAAACCCAAAGAAAGTGTAGTCACTAAAAGAAATTGTTGTTTTACTCTTTGTGACAAAGAAAATTGATGGGTTTTAAAAGAATAACCCCAGAGGAAAAAATGCATAAAGCTACACAAACTTAAAGGCAAGATGTAATCCTTTCTGCTTCCACCAGTCCTAATCAGCTATAAATATTTTTTCATATTACACTTCTATTAAACATGTAGAAAGCTGACGATAGGAATAGACGTGGGCTATTTTGCCTGAAATTCTAACTACATCTTCTGCATGCTCTGCTGCTCTAAATATAATGAAACTTGCTGCAGGGGGAAAGAACACAAGCCCCAGAACAAAAATGAATTTAGAAAAAGAAAATATTGCCAGAGCTATACAGTCATGGGCATAAGTAATAAGCTGAAAAATGACCTTTCCATGAGCTGGCAAAAATACCAGTGTTTTCTTCTCCCTTTTCAAATGTTGTATGTGTTGGCCGAACCCTAGAGAAGCTTCCTCTGTGGAAAGCTGCCTCTCTCTGTACCAGGAAAGCCATTTTTCATAGACAAATTCTCAGAAAGGAAAAGGGGCTACTTTAATGGAACATACACCATGATTGGGCCTATCAGAGGCATTGTGAGTCTAAGTATCAAAACAGAAGAAGCTATTTCAGACAGAAAATCCCACAACATTGACATAGCTAAGGCTTCAAATGCTATGTCTTGCTAAGGACTGTGAAGGGAGTAGCACTGGATGTGGCTTAGTCAAATAGGTAATTGCCTTGAAAACTTGAGTTTGACTTATTGTATAACAGTTTTCTCCCAGATCGAAACATTTCATCATGCAAGGAAGCTCCAAATATCTCAAAATAGCTTCAGGAAGTTCTTAAAATTGACCAGACTCATTAGACTCCTCCCTGCCAGAGAAAGCAATAAAAGCTGAGAGTCTTTCTCAAAAGGTACAGCTGCAAAGTTTCTCAAAAGAGCAAAAGTTGCAAAGAAGACTGTGAGAATATGCAGTTGCCTGTAAGAAGCAGAAAACAGCTGAGCTGCCTGAGAGAAAATTAGACCAGAGTCAGTTGGAAAGCATATTCCAATCTGTTGAGCTACCTTCCAGCTGTGCAGTGTGCTTCAGTTTCCCACCTTTTGTGAGTTGTCATCCATGCTGGGGTGGATTTTGATGATACATCTCTATGAGTCATTTCTGCTCCTATAAGTAATGCCTTATCCACATTCCTGTAAATAGCCTTAAAACTCACAGGTTCACCAAGTTGTACTTTGGTGGTATCTGTAGTCTGCTGTGTGCATATACCTGGGATAATTAGGCATGTGCATTGTATCTGAATAAGGACACAAAAAAATCAAAGATGAGTTGGGGGGAGTTAGTGAATGGACATGGCTAAGGTTAGCAAGGCATGCAATCGATGCTCAGAAGGCTGAGGAAAGAGCATCCATGGAAGAAATTCTGATACAGTTGTCATTTCTTATATACATCATGTTTTTACATGGTATCATTGGATTGGTGTCAGTTCAGAACACCCCATGACCAAGTTCTCAGCAAAAGGAAATTTATTTGCCCCACAGAAGCTGAAGGCAGGGATAAGGGACAAAGTCAGGAAATAGATGAAGAGAGAGAAGAGGAAGGGAATGAGGGAGAGGGGAGACAAAGGGTTGTTTCTGGATAGAAAGGTGATAGTAATGACCTATAAGCAAATGTTGGTTTATGGAGATAAAGGGGAACCTCATGTTAGGTTGAGGTGTTTAATTTTAATTGGACCTGTTAGTCAAGTGAGCCAAAGGGGGTTTGTAACTGCTAAAGTTCAGTACTTACTTGGATAGCTGGACCTTGGTAGTAGCCTCGGGAGGAGGAGGGAATAGACCTTGGTGGCTAGCTTTAAGAATATAATCTAATGGTCTTTAGCAAGGCAGAAGAAAAGAGGGAGAAGGAAAAGGCCCGCCAAAGCCATGTTTGCCATGCTCAAGCTGGACAGAGCACCTTTCAGTGTATGTTAGTGTGCCAATGTGCTATGACGGCTCTTGAATGGTCTCTATTTCCCTATGAGTAGTAGTAAAATGTACAAGTAAGGCTGAACCATTAGGGTCAGGAGTGTCTGTGGGAAGAATCTCAGGATTGCAGTCTTCATCTATGTGGCATGGGGTGGCATGTATTTTGATGAATGGAGTCTACCATGTAAAGATGGAGACACTCTAAAACAGTGAGAGGTCTAGAAAAAAATACAGTCTTGATCAGGGAGCAAGAGTTGAGATTGTCAGAAAGCAGCATCAGAGGTTGTCTGGCTTCTGTTGCACATAGAAATGAATCTTATGTATTATGTTACTACGTTTTAAATAATTGTACTGTCTATGGGTTTAATAAAAGCTGATTGGCCGAAAAGCAGACAGGAAGTATGGGCTGGGATACCAGGCTAAGAAAACTGGGGAACATCTCAAGCAGACATAGACTTCAGGCAGATCCACCAGAGAGACATATGCCACAATAGAGACACAACAAGAAGATGGCCACAGATGCAGAGGAAAGAAGCTGAACTGCTGATCTGAGAAAAGGTACCAAGCTGCACAGCTGAACAAGATGGCTTGAGTTCAGAGGAAGGAGTGAGCAAATTATATGCCTGGGCCCGAGGCCAATCAGCAGAAAATTAATATGAGTCTGTGTGTCTTTGTGGGACTGCAAGTGTTTCTGCCAGACTGCTGGACTTCCTATCGAACCTCTGGGCTAAGGCTGGAAAATCTGGCCAGGAACCAAATACAACAGTCTGAGGCCAAGAAAGTAGCCAAGCAGAAATTTGCTTGTGGAAAGGAAATGCAATAAGAAAGGGAGATGCAGCTAGCATCCTCATGTTAGTAAGTCATATGGCAAGTAAATTGTTTAAATAAGAGAATAAGATGAAGGTGTTGCCTTGCTGCATCTTAAGGGTTAAAGTTTGGAATTAAAAACATGCATGTTATATCTATGCACAGAAGCACTTCCTGGGATCCAAGAACTTGGAACATATGGGAAGAGTTTGAGAGTGAAGAGGATGAGAAAATGGTAAGAGTGACAGAAACTACCCTGCAGATACTTTAATAGAGAAATGGGGAAAATCTGTGACACTGTATACAGATGGGAGCATTAACTGTGGTCCAATGCAATAAACTGAGTCTATTAGGAAATGCTTGGTGCTTGAATTTTTGGATTCAAGGAACACTTTTAAACAAGCAATGAAAGAGCCTCACAAATGCAACCTGATTTGTGAGGCTGTTAAGACATGAGAGTAGATGGGATCAGCCCAACAGCTGTGGAGACAGGAAAATTGAGTGATAAAACAATATACCTCTACTTACATCAAACATTACCTAGTATGAGAGAGTATGAGGGTAACTAGTCCATGATGAGCTGTCTTATTCAAGCCATTAGAAACCTTGGTTATCTCCATCTAGATTCCCCACAAATAACAGGGCTGGAGAACTGTAGGGGAGGAGCAGATACTATGGAGAGAACAAAGAACAAGAGAAGCTGTGTTTGAACCCCAGTTCAGGGAACCAGAATGAAGTGTGTTCACAGAAGAGTGAAGCTGCAAAGAGACCATACCAGCTGCCTGGAAGAAACAGAAATTAGACAGACTGTTTAGAAGAGCTTAGACCAACTGATGAACTTGGAAAGAATACTCTCCAACCTATTGAAATGCCTGTAGGCTGTCAAATGTGCTTCAGGTTTCCAACTTCTATGAACCGTCACCAATTCTGGGGCAAGCTTTAGCAATTCATCTCTGTTTGAGGCATCCTGCTCCTGAATGCAACTGTTCACCCATATTACTATTAATAAATCCCCCCAAATTTATTGATTTTCCAAATTGGACTTTGGTGATATCTGTAAGTAAGATACTATGGTCTGTGGTAAGACACTGGGGTGAGTAGATGTGTGTGTTGCATTTTCTCAGGAAAGGTTTTTGTCACACAAAGGGATTGCTGGGACCCACATGTGAATTTAGGATAGATGGTACATGCTTATAATCCCAATTATAGAGAGCTGGAGTCAGCAGATGGTCACTGAGACACTTTGTCACAAACAAAAATTTGAAGGTACCTAAAGAACAATGCCTAAAATTGTCTTCTGACACCTACATTCATATACACAGGTATAAAACTATACATTAACACAAATACATAGCCATATATACACATAAGCACACAAATACATGCACACACATGCATGCATACACACTATCTTTTCTTTTTTTTAAAAAAAAAAAACTTAATTTATTTATTTGCCTTGGTGTTTGCCTGGAACTGGAACTACAGACAGTTGTTAGCTGCCATGTGGGTGCTGGGAATCGAACCCGGGTCCTCTGGAAGAGCAGACGGTGCTCTTAACCGCTGAGCCATCTCTCCAGCCCCCCACACTATCTTTTCTAAACAGAAAAATAAAACCCTTATTGTAGAGAAAAATTTTTCTTTTCTCATGGTACAAAGCTCTTGTGAAGCCATGTCTTACAAGCATGCTGTATCTCTCTTGGCAAAGTTCTTGACAGTGTACAATGTGTATTTACTTTTGAGCCTCAAAGTAACTCTCTGAAGTATGTAAGGCAGAGTTTAGAATTGGAGGGCAGATGACTTTCCTAGGGCATGAATGCTCAGCCCAGTCTTTTAGCATCTCCTCATCCTTTCTTGGGATGCTACAAACCTTTCAAGGGCATCATCTTAACTCTATAATTGGTCTTACTACTGCTTTGCATAACCTACTATAGAAGACAACTTAGCTATCCTTGCAAAGCCATTACTATCCTTTTATCATGTGTCAATTAAAAAAGACTTGCTAAGTTTCTTTTTTTACATCACTAATTCTTTTTCCTCTTCAGTTTATTGGGAAATCTGATAAGAATAGTTACATAAATAATAACTGGAAATTGAATTGTTGAATCAACCCTAATTTTAAAAAATATAGTTCTGAATTATATAAATATACATTTGCACCCCTAGTATTTAGAATCCTAGACAGCAAAAAGATGCAAGACTTTGCATAATTTTGATTCTATAATGCATTTTTATGTTCCATGAGAAAAATGAAGTCCAGTAGATATTACTTAGCAGCTGACTCTTTTATTCATAGGAAAGATTAAAATGAACATTTCATGGAACTTTAACAGCTAGCAAAGCTGAAGGAATATCTTTCATCAAGATTGCTTTTATCCCTGATAGGTATTTACAATACACAGCCAAAGGCATTGACCATTAAGAAAAATAAGATAAAAATGTATACCACCTGAATTCCCATTAGTCTCAAGGGTAAAGGAGTAAATCATGAAACAATTTTCCTTTATCATTTTTATTCTCTTCTTTACAACAGTTGACACAGGGTTGAAAGCAGAAGCAAAGGTTCTAGTGAGACTCCATTTACATTCTGCCTTCATGGGACTGGATTCTGAACCAGGAATGCAGCCAGAAAGGAAATCAAGCACCCACTATTTTATGTTCTTCTTGTTCTTGCTTTGCCACTCCAAAAGGAGGTTTGCAATGATCCAGGTGTTATCCAGCTGCTTGAGATACCTCATATACTTAGCTGCTATCATCTCCCTGAAGCAATTTTGTGTGTTCTTTTCTCTTCCACAGCATCAAGATCTCCATGAGGCTCTATTGGTTGGTGAAACCCAGGTTGTTACTGCCCATTTCTAAAGTCTTAAGTTGCTCACTCCAGAAAAATAAAGTTAATAATTCTGAGCTAGAGAAAGGACTCAACCATCCTTTTTAACAGTATCCAGTTACTTAAATATACTTAATTTATATTCAAAGTATTTCTGGAAGCATGAAAGAAATTTACTTTAGTCCATTCACAGAGGTATGGCAAACTGGTAGTAGTAGAGTATCTTATAAACTACAAAGACATGAAACAAAATATGACAACCAAATGAATTGGACTAGATGATTATAATGTTGAGAAAAGGCTAAGCATACACAAAGTCTTCCCCTTATGATGTTTTTCTTCCCAATTGAGTATCTAATATAGGGCACCAGTATCCTTTCCTTAAATCATCCAGCAGTGAAAATTCAGTTTTCATGAGTCAGTACATTCATCCAGGACTATGGACAGGATGCACAATGAGGGAGAAGCATAAAATATTCTGAAAGGATGGGATTTTGAGAATAAATCATAGGTTTAAATTTGATTTTGTCTTTTCTGCTGTGTTTGACCTTTATTGCCTTCACTCTGACTCTCAGGACCTTCTTGGTACTACGGATATAGCTAAGGTCTTCATTTCTAAATAATCACTTTCTCCCTTATTCTTATTGATTTTTTTTTAATACCATTTGACTCAGGTTCTTTCTCATTTGTCTTTTGGTTCCTTATCCTCTTGTTTAGCTGTTACTGTCTATCTCTCACCCTACACTGTTCCTCTGCTTTAATGCTAAGCAATTGATTTTAGCCCACTAATTCAGAAACACCACTGTTATGCGCATATGACCAGAGCAGAAAGAATTCTAGCACACAAACATGTTTGGCACAAATGACTCTTATTTATTGTTGGACTTTGTCTTTAAGCTACAAGAAAATACTTTAAGCTCCATAAGCCAATACAATATTTATTTGTGAGGTACATTCATATTATTCTCTATGATGTATAAAACCAGTCACTATGTTTTCCTGTTTATTTGCTTCTCATGTGGAGGCACTGTAGTCTTGACTACTGCATGTTGTCTCATTTTCCCACATCCCATTCTCCATAACTTCACTCTCAAATATTTAGACAGGGGAAACTTTCCAAGCCACTAATCTGACCTTGCCTCTGCCTCACTAGAACATTTTCAGTTAACCCCTTATTCTCCAAACAGGGCCGCAAGTCCTAAACATTACTCAAAAAGTTGCCATCTTTCTCCCCTCCTCTCACATTTTCTTGCCAGGATAAAGGTCTCCCACTCTTTCATCAGGGCTTCACAGCTGACATTTATTCACTTAAAAACAAAACTTTATTTTCACTGGCAGTTTACAAGTGCTTTCTCCCTTTGTCAAGCTAATTCATATTTACTTTTATAATATATATTTATTTATTCTTGTCTCATGCCATAAATCCTAAACATACCCCTCTTCCTTCACTCCTCTCAGCCCCCACCCAGCCTCCTTTCCCCTACATCCACTATTTCTCCATTTCTCTTAAGAAAAAAGTAGTGCTCCCAGAGATACAGAGTGAACACAGTATAATAGGACACTGTAAGACTAGGCACATTCTTCAGGACTATGAAAAAGAAATGTTTTATAAACTTCTAACAACACTAATCCAACTTATCCACAAGAGTTCTGTGGTAATGGACTCAAAGTAGCAAAATTGAAGATGTTGCAATGAGGGTTAGAGTCCAATATATAAATTTGATAGTACATAGATTTTCAATCCTAGTGGCCTCTTCTGAATGGGACTAAAGTCCATAGAATTCATTATATTAGAATCATCAAAAAAGCTCTGCAGCTAATAATATCATGTTGTTTTGTTATTCCTATGACTCTAATGGCACCAAGAGCCTTTAGAGTGATAATACCATTAGAGCAAAATATATTCAGTTTTTTTCCCAAACACTTAAGTAGATGTAGACAGCAGAAACAACATGGTGGAGAAATTAGAAAAAAGTATGGGCCTCAAATAAAAACATTTTCTAATCAAATACAAAGAAAGAACTTGTAAGAAAGTATGGTAATAGCAATAAAGTCTTAAAAATTACTTTTCTGTCCTATTGACAGTGTCCTTGGCTTTACAGAAGCTTCTTAGCTTCAGAAGATCCCAGTTATTGATTGTTGGTCTTAGTGTCTGTGCTACTGGTGTTATATTTAGGAAGTGATCACCTGTGCCAATTCGTAAAAGTGTATTTCCCACTTTCTTTTCTATCAAGTTCAAAGTGGCTGGGTTTAAGTTGAGGTCTTTGATCCACTTGGATTTGAGTTTTGTGCAGGGTGACAGGCTCGGATCTATTTGCATTTTTCTACACACTTCCATCCAGCTATGCCAACACCATTTGTTAAAAATGCTATCTATTTTCCATTGAATGTTTTGGGCCTCTTTGTCAAAGATCAAGTGTTCATAGGTTTTTGGGTTAATGTCTGGATCCTCAATTCTATTCCATTGATCCACAAGTCTGTTTTTATGCCAGTACCAGGCTGTTTTTATTACTGTAGCTCTATAGTATAACTTGAAGTTAGGGATGGTGATACCTCTTGAGGTTCTTTTATTGAGTAAAATTGTTTTGGCAATCCTGGCTCTCCTGTTCTTCCAAATGAAATTGAGTATTGTTCTTTCAAGGTCCAAAAAATATTGTGTTGGAATTTTGATGTGCAGTGCATTGAATCTGTAGATTGCCTTTGGTAGAATTGTCATTTTTACTATGTTAATCCTACCTATCCAGGAACATGGGAGAGCTTTTCATTTTCTGATATCCTCTTCAATTTCTTTCTTCAGTGATTTAAAACTTTTGTCAAATAGGTCTGTTACTTCTTTGGTTATAGTTACTCCAAGGTATTTAATACTATTTGCTGCTATAATTAAGGGTAATGTTTCACTTATTTCTTTTTCAGCTATCCTATCTTTAGTGTATAGAAGGGCTACTGATTTCTTTCAGTTAATCTTGTATCCTGCTACATTGCTGAAGGTGTTTATTAGCCATAGGAGTTCCTTGGAAGAATTTTGTGGGTCACTTATGTATACAATCATATCATCTGCAAATAGAGATAGCTTCATTTCTTCTTTTCTAATTTGTATCCCCTTAATCTCCTTTTGATCTCTTATTGCTTTTCCTAAAACTTCGAGAACTATATTGAATAGATAAGGGGAGAGAGGACATCCTTGTGTAGTTCCTGATTTTAGTGGGATTGCTTTGAGTACAGAATGGGAAAAGATTTTCACCAACCCTACAAGTGATAGAGGACTGATCTCTAAGATATATAAAGCACTCAAGAATCTACAGCCCAAAACCTTGAATAACCCAATCAAAAAATGGGGTTCAGATCTAAAAGGGGAATTCTCAGCAGAAGAATTACAAATGACTGAAAGGCACCTGAAAAAGTGCTCATCATCTTTAGTCATCAGAGAAATGCAAATCAAAACAACTTTGAGATACCATCTGACACTTGTTAGATTGGCTAAGATAAAAGACACAGAAAACAACCTATGCTGGAGAGGATGCAGAGCAAGACGAACACTCCTCCATTGTTGGTTGGAGTGTAAGCTTGTTCAGCCACTTTGGAATGCAGTATGGCGGTTTCTCAGAAAATTGAGAATCAATCTCCCCAAGGACCCAGCAATACCACTTCTGGGTGTATATCCTAAAGAAGCACAGTCACACTCCAAAGGCATTAGCTCAACTATGTTCATAGCAGCGTTATTTGTAATAGCAAGAACCTGGAAACAACCTAGATGTCCCTCTACTGAAGAATGGATTAACAAACTGTGGTACATCTACACAATGGAGTACTAGTCAACCATAAGAAAAAAATGATGTTTTAAAATTTGCAGCCAAATGGATGGATTTGGAGAATATTCTCCTGAGCAAGGTATCACAAACTCAGAAAGATAAGTAGGGGATGTACTCACTCATTAGTGGACTCTAAACAAACAAACAAACAAACAAACAAGAAAAAAGCAAAGCATGCCCAAGCTGCTAACCACAACCACTGAACAGCTTGGGATCAGAAACACCCTGGACTGACCCTTCGGATCCCACTCCACCTAGAGGAACACCTGCCTCACTCTTGAGGGAGGGGAGAGAAAACTGCATCTGCCAGGAGTGGAGGCTGAACTAAGCAATATTGGGGCAGTGGGACCTCGGGACAGCCTGCAGCCTGCCCAGGGAAGGTATGGGGATTTGTGGAGAGGAAAGAATGACCTGATGTGGTGGGAGGGGGAAGGGACCTTGAATAAGGATATACAAGGTTAGAAAGTGTGACATCTTTGTTTATAATAACAATAATAATAATAATAATGAAAGGAAAAAAGATTCAAAAAAAAGAAAAAAAACAAAAAAAATACTTTTCTTAGAAAAGGAATTAGAGCTATTATTATGAAACTGCATTTGGTTTGAGGGAGTATTTATTGTTTAGATTTATTTATTTAGTGTATGTGTGTGTGTGTGGTGTGTGTATGCATATCTGTGAGTAGAAGAGGGACATGGATTCCACAAAGGTGGATTACAAGTCTTTGTGGTGATGTTCTAGTATGAAAACTCCAGTGCTCTAATAAGAGCATGTGCTGTCTTAAATGCTAAGCATTTTCTCCAGCTCTGTTTATTTAGTTAGTTGTCTTTACTTTTTGACCATAGGGTCTGTGGCAGTTTCATAGATGAATACAGTGTATTTAAATCATTTATGCCCACTTCCTCTTTCTTAACTATCACTGCCTGGGGGCCCAGTCTCCAGCACAAGGCTCAAAGGAAAATCCAGAGTTGATGCATAAAAAACATTTTTTCCCTAAAATAGCCAGGGAAAAAAGACATACTCACCCTTGATAATTTCCTCCTTTATTCTTCTGTGTTTGTTATCTACTGTATATTTTTTTCTATTTTTATATACACAGCAAATTTTTTAAGCAATTTAGGAATTACAATTTGCTTACATTCAATCTTTTAAGTGAATTATTATAATGAAGACAGGTAAAAACATGTTTTTCATCTCCCTTATATGATTAAACATTTTGCTTAACATAGGTGAAAAACAGATTATCCCAAGAAGTTACATGTATTCATGCTCAAGAAATTTGTTATAGATTAATGTGTAGGAAAGCAAGATTCTCTTTTTTATTTTTCTTATTTATTTCATTTATTATGAATAAAGTCATATTTTTTAACCATGTATATCCTTGTTCAAGCACCCTTCCCACTCCTGCCCCTTCCAGTCACTCTCTATGCTTCACATCAGTTTATCTCCTCCCCAGCAAGGGCAGGAGGTCCCAAGGTCCCAATGTGGCTTAGTTTAGCATCCACTCCTGGCAGATACGCTTTCCTCACTCCAACATCAAGACTGGATCAGGTGTTCCTCTGGAGGGAATGGGCTCCAAGGTGCTGGTCCGAGGTGTTTCAGAACCCAAGCTGTTCAGTGGTTGTGGTTTGCAGCTTGGACATGCTTTGCTTTTTGCTTTTTTTGTCTAGAGTCCACTAATGAGTGAGTACACATCTCCTGCTTATCTTTCTGGGTTTGTGATACCTCGCTCAGGAGGATATTCTCCAAATCTATCCATTTGCCTGCAAATTATAGGATATCATTCTTTCTTACTGCTGAGTAGTACTTCATTGTGTAGATATACAACAGTTTGTTAATCCATTGTTCAGTTGAGAGGAATCTAGGTTGTTTCCAGGTTCTTGCTATTATGAATAATGCTGCTATGAACATAGCTGAGAAACTAGAGCTCAAAACCTTGAATAACCCAATCAAAAAATGGGGTTCAGAACTAAAAAGGGAATTCTCAGCAGAAGAATTACTGATGGCTGAAAGGCACTTCAAAAAGTGCTCAACATCTTTAGTCATCAGAGAAATGCAAATCAAAATAACTTTGAGATACCACCTTACACCTGTCAGATTGGCTAAGATAAAAGACACAGATGACAGCCTATGCTGGAGAGGTTGCAGAGCAAGAAGAACACTCCTCCATTGTTGGTGGGAGTGTAAACTAATTCAGCCACTCTGGAATGCAGTATAGTAGTTCTCAGAAAACTGGGAATTCATCTCCCCAAGGATCCAGCAATACCACTCCTGGGCACATACCCTAAAGATGCACATTCACACTCCAAAGACATTTAAAAAAAAAGATACTCTTTTCAGTTAGGTGTTTTACTGGCAGGCTGCATTTTGCATTTACAAACAAAGTGCCAAGTACTTTATTACTTATCTTAAAAGGAATCTTAAAGGAATCATAAACGTAAACTTTTATATATAAAAAAGAATCAGTCAGCTCTACTTTAAATCTTTAGGATATATACCACTCATCATTAGTTTTTTTGGATTTTGGTTTTTGTATCAGGAGACTGAGGGCAAAAATTGGTATAACAAATTAATTATCACTTTTGGCCTTCAACTAATCCTAGCAAGAAAAGTGCATCACCTAGTAATAATTGGGTTGCATTATTCTTGGTCTCTGACCTTAATGAATTCCTCATTCAACTATGTACCTTTCTCAAACTTTAGATTGTCTTCTTGGGTTTTTCATCTCAAAGCTATTTGAGAAAAATATCTTAGTCTAACTCTGTTATTTTCAAAGCTTTGTTTGAAGTATATTGCATCCTGAAACCTGTGAACACAACTCCTAACATTAAGATCATAATTTAAACTAGCTGGGCTACAGGGACTCAGTTTCTTTTATTAATCATTAACCTAACTCAGTCTATATGGCTCTTCAGCAAAAACTCATGTGTTCTAACTGTGTGACACTCCCATGTTTATATTTTTTATCATTAAAAGTCTATTTAACAATTAGTCAGTACAATTTAGGAAGGAATCATCTTCATAGTAATCCATATGTAAAAATGCTAATCAGAACAAGATGTTTTCATGAAATAAAGACACTATATTACAGGTAGTGGGGTTCCATTTATACAATGCAAGATACCAGAGGCAAAAAAATAAAGGAACAACAGAAGCAAAAGACATTTTGGAATCTGTCCTTAGGGCATTGCCTATGGGAAATTCATCTATCAGGGATTTGCCTCCTGGTGGGTTGACACCTGAACTTCAGTTGCCACCTGCTGTTCCTCTGACATGGCCACCACATTTAGCTCCTCCCAGACTTCCCCCATTCATACATGCTCCTACCAAATTCAATTCTCTTACATCTTTACTTTTGTATAAGCCACTGGGGAATATTGATGCTGCACAAATGGACATGAATGTAGAGCTGGGTCTTCCACTGGAGCAAGTGCAATCTACCATATGTCATAGAACTAAAGAGAACCAACTTTCCTCCCACAGTAGCCATAAACTGCCAGTAGTTCTCAACTGCAGTAAGACCTCATGAGACTCCCATTCATGCTAGAGTATTAACTGATGGATCTTGTGGAGAGAACCACAGCTACTGTGAATTCATGAGTATGTTTTACAGCTGATTTTTAAGTTAAAGAAATTGAAACTTAGCAAGCCAGTTTTAGACATATGAGGCTGGAGAAGAGAGAGCAGGATTTAAAACAATGAGCAGCCCCTGGTGATAATCAGCACAATATTTTATAAATTTGATAGCAAAATCTTTTCTAAGAACCAGGACGTATAAACACAACAGCTACACCATAGTCCTGAGGCAGCTTTTCAAAAACTCCTTAAAATGTAATGTGATAAGTTCATTTCATTAATTAAATGAAATTGAAACCTTTAGGACCATTTAACCATGAAAATAAGGGGTTATTTATGATAGTGTCCTTTCTATATTGTGTATCATGTTAATATTTCATACTCACAAAATACCATTATAGATTTTTTATTAGGTTCTTCCATAACTTAGAGCATGTATAAGAAAAATGCTCATAAATTTTTCTATTAACACTTTTAAGGAATCAAAAAGCAGCACACTAAATATTTATCAAGTACAAGAATGATGCTTCACTGTATATGCATCAAAGTGATGATTAATTAGTATGATGACCAAAGCAAGCTAATTAGTTTGTATCATCTCACTTATTTTTGTGGTAAGTTCATTGTCCAAATACTGTGATATTGTTTTTTGTCATATAGAGGTCTGCCTCTATATGACATGCTAGCCACTGAGGCATCTCCCAAAAGCTTGCTACAGGCATGATGCTGTACAATAAATCTTTTTAATTCTTCCCAGCTATTGAAATTTTGTCTCACATATTTTCACAGCAACATTAGCATGCTATGCATAATATTTCTATCTTGTATTCTCATTTAGCAATATACTTTAGAAATCTATCTTTAGTATCAGTAATAATAATATTCACATAATAACATTTGCATTACAGGTACTCCTAAGAGTTGTGTGTATTATCTCAATATTCAAAACACATAATAAAAACACTCTAAAATACTTTGACATCATTCTGTTTTATAGGTGAGAAACTATTAGTGCTGTTACTTCTACTAATTTTTCTTTTTTTTTTTTTTTTTTTAACTTTATTTATTTATTTATTTGCCTTGGTGTTTGCCTGGAACTGGAACTACAGACAGTTGTCAGCTGCCATGTGGGTGCTGGGAATCGAACCCGGGTCGTCTAGAAGAGCAGATGGTGCTCTTAACCGCTGAGCCATCTCTCCAGCCCCCTACTAATTTTTCTAGTTTTGTTTCTTTATATCTTATGGCTTATTCCTTTTTAAATAAATTTTTGCAAAAATAGAGAAATGGATTTGTAGTTAATAGTGCTTGCTATACAATCAGTAGGACCATAATTAGAATCTCTGCACCTACATAAAAAGTCAAATGTGACCCCTCATGGGCCCAAAAAAAGAACTGACGAGTCTCACCTGTCACTGGCACAGTTCCAGGCTCAGTGACAGATTGTGACTCAAACAATAAGGTATAGGTAACATCATGATACCCAATACAATCTGTGGCTTCCTCATAGATACATAGGCCTGCATACCTTCACAAGCATATGCACATATACCACACACATAAATAATACACACAGAGAGTATTTTCACAATAGACTTTATCAATTTTAAATATTTTCTTATTTTTGCCTGAAATTTCTTCCCTTCTCTGTTTATATATGAATTCTTTCACATTTTTTGTGTTGTACTATTATCATCATTTTATTTTTTTCTGTTCAATTTTTTTATTTTATTATTTTGTATTTATCAAGAAAAACAGTAAATTGAATTTAAAATGCTGATAAGTTAACAATAACTATAAAGAAAATAAAAATCATAAGCATGACTTATCAAGGGTGATAATGCAAATAATTTGCTACACATAAAATTACTTTGTGTTCAGCTTTCCCTCTGGATTTCTTTTTCTATCCCTGTATATCCCCATTCAAGGTCCCTTCGCCCTTCTGCCACATCAGGTCATTTTTTCTTCTCCACAACTCCCCATCCCCTCCCTGGGCAGGCTGCAGACAGACCCATGGTCCCACTGATGCAATAATGCTTAGTTCAGTCTCCACTCCTGGCAAATCCAGTTTTGTCCCCCCTCCCTCAAGAGTGAGTCAAGTGTTCCTATAGTTGGAGTGGGATCCAAAGAGTCAGTCCAGGGTGTTTCTGATCCCAAGCTGTTTAGTGGTTGTGGTTTGCAGCTTGGGCATGCTTGGCTTTTTTCTTGTTAGTTTGTTTAGAGACCACTAATGAGTGAGTACATCTTCTGCTTATCTTTCTATTACAAACAGTAACTTAAATGATTGTAGATGGAGACATATATTCATATAGGGTTCTTTTCTTTTTTTAATGGCAACTATCTAGCACAATTTGTGGAAAATGTCAGCTTCCCTCCACTATGTAGGATTCTATTTGGTCAATTACTTGGCTCAAATATATTTGGTCTGTTTCTAGACTTTCTATCATTTCTAAGATTCTCCACATCAGTTTATCTTCTCCCCAGCAAGGGCAGGAGGTCCCAAGGTCCCAATATTGCTCAGTTCAGCATCCACTCCTGGCAGATTCACTTTCCTCACCCCAACATCAAGACTGCATCAGGTGTTCCTCTGGAGGGAATGGGCTCCAAGGTGCTGGTCCTAGGTGTTTCAGATCCCAAGCTGTTCAGTGGTTGTGGTTTACAGCTTGGACATGCTTTGCTTTTTGTTTAAAGTCTACTAATGAGTGAGAACATCCCCTGCTTATCTTTCTGGGTTTGTGATACCTTGCTTAGGAGGATATTCTTCAAATCCATCCATTTGCCTGCAAATTTTAGAATATCACATTTTCTTACTGCTGAATAGTACTCCATTGTGTAGATGTACCACAGTTTTTAATCCATTCTTCAGTGGAGGGGCATCTAGGTTGTTTCCAGGTTCTTGCTATTATGAATAATGCTGCTATGAACATAGTTGAGCTAATGCCTTTGGAGTGTGAATGTGCATCTTTAGGGTATATGCTCAGTAGTGGTATTGTCACCTAGACATGCTAAATGAGCCTTGTTCTAATCATTAGTATCTTCACTAGGTCATTTCATGAGCAAATAAATAAATTTAACCTTTAAAACTTGTGACTAAATTGTGTTGAAATTTAAGAAATGAAAATTCTTCATTTTACAGATGAAGAGTGGAAGTCCACAGTTTATAAAACTGCTCAGATCATGTCTCTGTTGTTCACATCCCAGTACTACTGCATTGTGGTACTTTACTGCATTATAGGACTTCTTATGCAATGGTTTTCTTCTCATTGCTACTTGAGGAGTCTCAGAAATAATTATGTTTATTTTCTCTTCTTTTAATTCTCAATCACAAAACAGTGTCTAGTTTACAGGGATAACTTTAAAATATGTGATAAATGTATATGACAGGCCATGACCTGAAGGTCCAAATTTATGCCATCATCTTCAGATCCCTATACTAATATAATTTTCCTTCTAACAATGATCAATTAAAACAAAACAAACCTGGGAGCAAGTGTGTCCTCTCTACTAACCTTCTATAATTTTTATAAGGTCACAGACTATTATTTGGTGTTGAAGGGGACCTTCAACAACTTAATTTAGATAAAAAGGGGTCAAGAGAGACAGCTCAGCAATTAAGAGTGTCTGCTTTCTTCCAAAGATCCCAGATTCAGTTTCCAGAACCCATGTAAGTCATTTTTTTTTCCACCTGTAACTCAAGCTCCAAGGAAGTTGATGCCCTCGTATAGACTCTGAGGAGGGCTCTATGCAAGCATGTGATAATACTTGTACACAGATACACCCATACACATAAATAATTAAAATCTAATTTAGTTAAGAAAGTTTTGTTCTGTACAAATATCTGTGAAGAGAAATAATATCTTCATCTTTAATTATGAACAAAATCTTTAGTTTGGAGTTAGGCCAAATATATACCATCCATGTTTTCTCCTTTTCACAAATTAAATACACCACTGAATGTCTTCAATGTCAAGTTGGGGAAATATTTAAGATGTTCAAATGCAATGGGCATTTCTGTCTGAGCTCTCCCCACTTTAGGAAAAGACTATTTTCAGGTAAGCAGGTTGAATCTCATAATGTTTATATGAACCATGTGAGACATTAAGATACAGATTTCAAGTCAATGCCATGAATAATTTTTCAGTGGTACAGGTACTGCTGTCTTGAGGCTCTATTTTGAAAGGCAAGTCAAAAGCAATCTATATTATTACATCCCTTTCCTTATCCTGTCCTATAGTATTGACTTCATAATTGTTGGTTTTGTGCATAAAAAGAGATACACACTACCAAGGCCACACAAGAGTTTATTTAAGAGAGAGTTCCCAGGCAGGTGTAGAAGCAGAGAAGCAGGAGATCAGGAGACAGAGAGAGGCCCCAAACATGCACAGGTCTCTTTTAAGAGAAGGGGTATTTACGGATTTATGTAGTCATGTTTAGAGCATGCCTCTGTATGCGTCATGTGTCTAGGGAGGTGCTTCTGTAAGCAGTGCCCAGGGGTGTGCCTCCGTACAAGGTGCATCCCACCTGAGCCAAGTTGGCTCAGCTACGTGGAGTGCCAGGAATCCTTACAATAATATTTAAATAGATAGGAAAAATTCTACACTTCTGTACCATATCCTTCTACAGACAGAACTTATTAAATCAAGGACTCCTAAACCTCTCAAGTAAACTTGACTGACAAAAGTAACAAGCTGGAATCCATCATGTGAAGAATATGAACCTTCTTCCCATTGGTTGATAAAATCATGGGGCAGAAGAAACTCATTATCCTTAATTATTTTTTCACTTTTAATAATACATTCAAACGCCTGCTCCTTTTTCAAAGAAAGTGAATGGTAGCTATTTCCAAAATTAGGGAAACCCTCAAGTAGTATTCAGAGTCCTTTACTCAGCAGAATTAAGTCTTGGAAGTGGACAGGCATCAGCACTTCACAACTCAATAACTGAGTATGAAATAACAATTTGTGCCTTCATTATCTGATTTCCTGAGGGCAATAAGCAGTGTTCTGCACTTGACAGCAAACAAAATCTCCACCTCAAACAAGATGTGCTCAGGCCTATCAGTGGTTTTTCCATGCCTTTTGCATTTTCAAATACCCTGTATCAACAAAGATAGCTCATTTGTTTTACTTTGTGAAAACTCTTGATTTTTCCCCAAGACTTTCCATTTCACGCCATGTGAATTTTATTAAGATCACTTTCACAGAAGCCAAGTACTGGTTGGATGGGCCCGGAGGGATAGCAGGCACAGCTTGGGCAATGTCAGAAGTCTCTTGAGACATTTCTTTGCTACTAAACTCCCCTTAGAGAGTCATAAGGAAGAATCCAAATTGTTCAATAGTTTTTGTCTCCTTAATATTTTGACATTGTATGTAACCCGTGAATCTGTCAATGATATTAACAAAACTAGCAGCATAGAAAGGCAGCTAGTTTTTCATATTAGAATATTATTATCACAATGATATAGATAGTCTTTGGCTATGGTTAAAGCTGGGCAAAATACTGATTAAAATAAGATTTTATGTTATAATTAGCCTTCATTAATAAAACTGATCTGTAAATCTATTGCCCAATAATTTTCAATGTAGACTGTCTTATAAAATGATTATTATTAAATAATGGAAAATAAAATTAGATTTTGATATTTCTGCTAGAATATTTAGTAAAAATTTTAACATTATTATATATTGTCATATATAGCATAAACTGTATTATTCTTCCCAATTTATAGCATAAAGCTATAATGATTTGTTGTATGAAAAAATAAGTCAACCTAGCCTTTCTCTAGGGTAGATATTTATTCAATGACCTCTAAACTTTCATTATTAGTGCCAAACTTTATGTTGTAAGTAACTAGCATTTTTTAACAGTCTAAGTATAATAGACAATACTGTAAATGGTTTACCATCTCTAACCTTTAAGATTGTATGAATTGGTTCCACTATTTTTATTTTCTAAACATAGCAGAGATACACAGGTTTAGCATCTTACCTAAATTTGCACCTCTGATATTGGCAGAATCTATGTTAAATCCAAATATTCTTAAATTCAAATAGGAAATGTATGATAAACATTAAAACTTATGTTCTTTGCTCAAAAGGTAAAGCATATGGTACCTATTTCTGAAAGTAGGGAAACCCCACTGTCAGCATTCAGACTCCCACACTTAGCATGTCTAAATCATTTTTATTTGTTTCTGCACAGTTTGGAAAGCATTTCAAAACCTGAGTACATATGGGTTTTCACCTTTACTTCCACCCTAATGAACCATTTAGAAATGCATGTATTGGTTGGTTTATCCAAGAATTAACTAGCATGAAGAAAGAAGCCTGAGGATAAGAGCATCTTTGATATGGAAACTGTTAACACATTGAATTCACAAATATCCATCTCTTTAATCTCTTTTTTTTCACAGAATGTGTGACACAGGAGAAGGACTTTTCACTTTTCAAACAAGGGAAGGAGAAATGATCTATCAGAAAGTTCACTCTGCAACACTGGCCATAGCTGAGCAACATGAAAGATTAATGCTAGAAATGGAGCAGAAGGCCCGGGTAAGGCTCCATATTATATAACCTAATGCTTGTCAATGAATGTCCCTGGGCTGATGCATACTATATTTGAGTCCATTTGCATAGTGCGTGGTGTCTACCTATGCACTGCCCCTGTTACCTAACCCATGAAGACCAACCTCTAAAGTCTGCCAATACCCTAACTCCATGTATCATAGAAGTTATTTTTATCCAGGACTTAGAAGCTCTGCTTTCTATAGATCTGTGTGTGACCTGTTGCCTTGGTTACCCAAAGCTGTGTGGATTGCTTAGAGAAGGAGGCAAGAGTTGAAATTTGTTATTTATACTTGTTTTAAGTGAGCAAATTATCATAGAGGAATTTTATTTATATTTTTATGAAGAAAACATTGAGAATTGTTTCAGTAGACTATAATTTTGGTCAAAAAACACAGGATCCTGTTTGGGTTCTAAACTCACTGCTCAACATTACTGCTTACAGACTGTATTCCTAGGCAGGGTATTAAATCTCTAAAGGACCCACTCTCATAGTAACAGAGATATAGTAGTTCTAAGCATTTAATTGCCTGATACATACACATGCTCATGAAATACTTCATCTTATGATGGTATCAGAGCATATAGGGAAATTTTAAATACTTATAATCCTTGCAGTATCTGTGAAGAAAGCAAGTGATTGAGCCCACATGTGGTGACAACTTATTATCCACACCCTTTCAAGGATGTCTAACAATCTTGAGGCAATTTTCTTTTAAATAAAAAAATAATTAAATCAGTGGAAGCTGTTGTATGCTTTTCACAGTCTGCCAAACTTGAGGAAAGAGTCAGACAGTTATCACTGAAGATTTAGAGATGATGGATACATGTACAAGGATTTCAGCCATCTTATAGTTAGAGTGTGTTCCTCTCTACTAAGCACAGATTTTCAAACCATAAGCTCCGTGAGACTTAACAATGGAATTTACCAAATCACATGAAAAGAGAGAATTTACATAGGTATGCTTCTCTGTGAAGCTTAATGCTAGTAAAATTAAATTACATCCTATAAAGTCCATTCTTCAGGATAAGCTACTTTAACACTTTTCTGAGAGAAATCTATCTCTGTTTGGTAACTTCTCAAGATCACTAAGTTCAAAAACCATTATCAGGGGCTTCTCAGTCTCCAAGGCATTATTTTCCCCTTTAATATATATCTCCAACTTTCCAACAAGCATGAAAGATCATTTTAGAACTCTGTTTGATTTCTGTTTTCAACTTAAGATAAGGTTATGTGTAAAAACTAGGCAAAATACCAAATAGGTGTTAATATAATAATCTAAAATCCTCTATCTAAGATGCAAAAATTGGCATTTTATTTAGTATTTATCTATTATAAGATAGAACGGTGAGAATGGGGAGTTTTTAATTTGTTTTCAAACCATGGCATGAGATATCAATATTTAAATTATAATGTATTATTATATGCTTTAAAAGACTTTTAAAAGATTAAGTAACCAAAATAACTCTATAGGAAATAGATGCTCTAAATATAAGTTTACAGGCAATTCAAAGCATTTGCTTTTACCATGTTTTAACTTTTTTGTTTTTATTATGAAAAAAGTCATATTCTTTAATCCATGTATCCTCTTGTTCAGGCTCCCTCCCCTTCTCACCACTCTGATTTATGATCTATAGACTTGCACAAAATACAAAAACATAGTGTCTCAGCTGACATTTCTTCCTGAAGAGGAGGAATTCAAAGGCATCTTCTGATATCACCTGGTTGTTAAACCTGGTTTTCCATTATTAATATTTCTTCACTGGAGCCACATCAGCTGATGTATGCTGATCCGTCCCCACTCAAATAAGTCATGCCTTATTTCTATTGTCACTCAAAAGGGCTGATGAGATAGTACAGGAGGTAATAGCACTTGTGAAGTCTGGTGACCTGAGTTCAGTCCTTGGAATCCACATAGAGAAAGAAAAAAATTATTTTCTAAAATCTGTCCTCAGTCATTCACACATGTCATGACAGGTGAACACATCTGCACACTCATGCACACACAGATAAATAAATGTAATTTTAAACATCTTAATAAAACAATCTGACATTTGGAAAAATTATAACCATAGTGAATAGAACTTTTTCTCTTAAGTAGTATTGAGTATCAACATAAAAAAATACCTAGTAAATTGCTAAGACAATTAAAGATGTATATTTAGTTTTTTGCACTGAGAAAGATTATGAAATAATTAATATTGACTAACTCTATTATAGTGTTTTGCATACAGGTTAGCTACTTACTAACTGGCATGAGATTATTGTGCATTTATTTGCTACTAAGTGAACTGTATAGATGAATACAAGAGAAGAAAAAAGATGTTTTCTCTTTCAGATTGCCTACAACTTTGTGAGATACAATAGTCTGTGCTATGTAATGTTGTGTCAAGTCACTTCTTAAGACCCAGTGTGTTAAAACACAAATTTGACACAGTGTGTGTGTGTGTGTGTGTGTGTGTGTGTGATGAAAGGGTGTTAAGTTTAGTTAAAGGCCTTTCTGCAGCTAAGGAGATGAGCATGTGATTTTATCCCTCAGTATGTCAGTTTGTTTGTATGGTTGGTTACAAAGAGTTAAATCAGTATGGAAGCAAAGGTAGATCTTGGAGGAGTTTGGATGTAAATATGGTCAAGGTACATTGTGTGAAACCTTCAAAGAATTAATACAAATATTTTAAAGATGACAAGAAAAAGAGTTCTGTTTGGAGTACATTGGAGAGTTAAGCCTGTACATTTCATTTTAAACTAGAGCTATCTTTGATACATTACTAATATTCATTTTATTGATAAAAATTTTAATTTAGATATTTAAATAGAATTGCATGTTTAGAAACCATTTCTGTCTCATAGTTATCAGTCTTCTTTCTATAGCTATATAAATCCATCAAATTTCATTAGCAAATGATACTCTGCTATCAAGGCACCACATTGCCCAGGAGAATGTTGACATTCATCAGAGGCTCATCCACATATGATCCATGTTTCAGCCCATTGAATTTGAATATAGAACATCTCCCATGATAAATAGAAAGGGCACAATTTGTATTTATTTGTCCCTAAATACACAGACATTTATTTTGAAAGGTAGATCTCAGAGGGAGTGGGAGGAGAAAGGATGCAGGAAATGTCCATTTTTAGTCTTCTTTTTATGTTAAGGAATATAGACATGGTAAAATTCCTAAAGTTTAAATAGTAATTTAAATTGTATACACATAAAATGCCTATGGTTTAAAAAATAACTGAAGGAAAAATACTGAGAAAAAACCATCATCAAACATAAGTAAATAAAAGAAAGACATTTTGAATAGTAATTACTAGACTTGTGATATTACAGCTAACTCAGAAGCCTGTTTGAGATCTCCTCATACAGAAATTGATGCTTTAGCATTTTGTAAAAAGAAATCAATATTGAGCTAGGCAGTGGTGGTACATGCCTTTGATCCCAGCATTTAGGAGGCAATAACATCTATTATGAGTTCAAGACCAGCCTGGTCTACAAAACCAGGATGCCAAAGATGTTACACAGAGAAATCTGATATAGAAAAACAAAACAAAGATATCAATATTCAAAATACTTTTTTCTGAAATTTTTATTTTCATTGCCACAGGGAAGACAGAATAGAAGGAGAAGGAAATGAACTCTGCAGTGAAGTAATTTAAATAGCAATAGAAATTGAATGAACTCATATTTCTCCAATTTCTTAAACTTTACTAAAGCATTTAATCATTCATCATCACCCATCTAGAAAATAATATGCTATCTAAATAGTTACATAGAGTGCTCTACCAACACATAGATAGCATGTCAGTCTTATAGGCACCTGCATGATCTGGAAAGCACTGCCATATTCCATCAATTCCAAGATGACATATTTGGATGTGTTTCTTTTTCCTTATTTATCTTATCAGTTTAACTCAAATGTAGGCCACAGTTTGACTGGCAAAATCAATCATTTTGTAGTGCTTGGTATAATGATGGTTTGTCTTAAAATGGATGAAATTTTACAGCATATGAAATATAGTGATAGTTTTTATAAGTGGTAAGCAAATACTCATTTATAACTTTTGAAGGACTAAAAGGCCTACCAGATGGATGATATTCTTAGCAGTTTGGCTTCCACTGCAGGAATATTCTTCGTAGTCAAATTCTGAGGGAGGTCCATTAGCACAAAAAGTATAAGGTTTTTCACAAGAACCTGGAAGCATCTTATTGTGGTGATTGATACACAGAACATCTTTCACATACTTATCTGGGTATAGTTGCAGAAGCATTAAAAATGTCAGGAATCATATGCATATACATGGAACAAATGATATCCATTAAAGCTAAATGCAAGGGCTGGAGAGATGACTCAGCAGTCAAGAGCACTTACTGCTCTTTAAAAGACCAGATTTTAGTTTGCAGTATTCACAAGTGCTTGTAACTCTAGATCTTTCTTCTGGTTTCCATGGGTACTCACAAATTCATACACACATATGCACAAACACACACATGTACATGCACACACAAGTAAAAATAAAATGAGCTTTTTAAAAAGTACATGCAAACAAATTTATTTTTCAGTTTCTCTACTACTCAACATTATTAATAATGATCATAAGACAAGAGCAGTTAGTGACAATTTTTAAATGTCAAAAACATATCTATGAAACTTTCTTCTTTTGATATTCATCGATTGTATTAACCAATACAAATCAATTAAGATAAATTATTATGGTCAATAATGAATGTAAATTTATGATTCTAATTACTTTATTAGCATTTCATTTAAAAACACTGAAAAAACACAATCAGGTTTCTTTTTTTACAAACATACATGATAAGACACATGCACATGAAAAAATCACACATTTTCTCAGAAATTCACAATAAAGTGGGCATGGCAAAAGCCTATATATAATTTGTTTGGTCACTGAGGCTATAATACATTATTGGTACAAAATTACTTCAACCAATTTTCTTTAGCATAGAGTGTGCTGTGATTAGTTCAATTGCCATTTCAGAGGCTACTATATAGAGAGGGAGGAGGATGATAGATATTTCTTACTTCTAATCAAGTAAAGCTGTTACTATATATGAAAGGGAGCTGCTTAATATAAAAGATCATAACTTCCATCTTGAAAGTATATCTGCTCCTTTTCTTTTTTTGCCAGTGTTAAATAACACTGAGAAACTTTCAACAGATACTTGTCTTAAATTAAACAGTAGATTTCAAAGGTTAAAACAACTCAGCATACAAATATAACATTTCAAGTTCAAGGCTACCTTATTTCAAAACAGAAAAATTACCTAAACCAAATAAATCTTAAGTGTCAAGAAAACAATTTGATGGGTGAAAATGTGCGTGTTGGTGTACACCTAAAATCCTGGTACTTGGTAAGCTGAAACAGTAAGATCATAGATTCAAGGCCATTGTAGCAAGTTTCTATCTCACAAAGTAAAAAAAAAAAATGTTGGAGGATAATCTCTCTTGTCCTGTTGTGTATGTGATATGGAAGCACCCTACACTAGTAAGACTAACAGAACCAAGTGACATGAAGCAGCTTCTTTATCTACTTCTTCCTATAACAGGCTATGTGAAGCTTGGCAAGAACTAACATTAGAAAGTTAGTATACAAATAGGGCCTTCCTTCAGAGGTTAAAGGCACTGACTATTCTTTCAGAGGTCCTGAGTTCAATCCCCAGCAACCATATGGTGGTTTACAAATAGGGCCTTCTTGAAGACTTGGTAATAATTAATTCATTAAGAGGATAACAAAGATAAAATAACTATGTATCTAAATGGGATAAAAATGTATCAGCCCCAGCTATCTGAATTTATTGATTCTGAAAATTATTTATGTAAAGCATTATCTCTTTAAAGTTTTAAAGGAGCAAAATTTTGATATAAAGCAACCATGAGCTTTAGTATTCAGTATGTGTTCATCAGTATCCTTGTGTTAAAATAGTAGTTCTGTAAATTCATCCACCCTCTAATTTACAAATGTGAGATACTCTAAAGACATGTAGATATTCTTTAATCACTATGCTGTTGAAGACAAAACATAAGGCCTCCATCATCAACCCTTATCTCAAGGCTTTTTTTTTCTTCTTTTATTTTGAGGCAGAGTTAATTAATAAAAATTTAATATTTTCCTCGGCTAGCCTTGATCACAGAACCCTCCCATCTCAATCTCTTTAGTAAAAGATTTATAAGCATGCAGCACCAGTGTTGGCTTGAATGCACATATATTATTAAAAGCATCATTGATTATAAAAATAAAAGATGATTGTTTAAAAAAACTATTTGTTTTGATGCTATTAGTTTAATGTTAAGGTTCGTTTTATATTTGTTCAAATTACTAATTACTTGCTTCAAGCTAAATTAAAATAATATTCTGTAAGATCAAATGAATGCCATTGAACTACTTACATTAAATGACTGTAAGTCACATTTTATTTGTTACATTGGAACAAACTCAGAAAAATGTCTTCTAATTCCTTCTCATTTATCTTGAATAAAATGGAAGATTAAGTGTGAGGTGTCCCCTACTGAAAATCAAGCCAAGTCTGTGAGAAACCAATTGCCCATAAACCATCAAACTTCAGAGGATTGTTTTAATGACCACAAACAGTGCCAAGCATGGCTGGCTTACTGTCCTTGGGGTTTTCTGTTCAAATACAATTTTAAAGTTCCATGAATTTGTTTCTAAGAACAAATATAATGTGGTATTCTCAACTGGGAGTGCCGAGCATACTTCTTTAATACAAAGCACAACTTTAAAAAAAATGACTAACATGTATTTTACATGTTACATATTATATTAGTGAAGGATTTTTTGTTATTAGTATCTTTGTAATAGTCATGGTTATCGCGGTAAAAACCTGCCGTGAGATATGTTTTAAGTGAGGTTAATTTTGTGAGAATCACTTACAAAACAGAGAAGGTTTTAAGAGAAAGTTAAGGGATAAAGTTGCAACTTGCCACACCACTGAACTCTCCCGTCGCCGGCCCGGAGCTCCACTGCCGAGAACTGGAAGCCCCGCCCCTTCGCAAAAGCTCTGTGCAAGAGACACCTGTGCCTGCATCCTGTCTCTCTCCAGGTGTTGTCCGAATCCCGTTCTCGGTGACCACGCCCCTCTCAGCTTTTGCACTGTGCTGCAACCCGCACACATGTACAGTTCCTGATTTCCCGCTACATCTCCCCGTTTTGTCTAAATAGGAAGGTTCTAAACTAGGTATAAAACTACATACTATAGGGATCATCATAAGACAGTGTCTGGGAAAGAGGAAGGTACTAACATAAGTGAGGTCAAACTACCACTAACAACAACTACAAAGTGCAATTTAATATCTAAAATGTTGATATGAGAAAATTCACAGGGATTGCTTTAAGGCTGTTTATCTTAAACAATAGAGTTCTAAGACTTGAGTGTCTTTGCTGGAATGTGAAGTAATAGCAACCTCAACTATCTAATCTTCAACACCATCAAGACCTGAGAAGGAAAATATATACCTAAAGTTGGAAGCATGAAGTAACTTCCAGAATTTAGGAGAAGACAACAACAGTTAACTACCTGGACAGTCATCCACCACTTCTCTGTATAACGGGAGCATCCATCCTTGTGGCTACTGGCCTATGATATCTGACAAGTCTCCATAGAAGCAGGGTATTTTTGGTAGGACCGTCTTATCATGGCTAGGCAGGCTTCAGCAGTCTCTATCCCTCATCCTGCTCATCCATTTCGGACAGTGTGAACACTGACAGCAGTCGGGGCAAGTGCAGTCCTTTGCCCTTCAGGCCATTATTCGCCAAACTAGACAATCTCATTTCAAGATGTCTGTGTTGCTCAACACCACCTTGAGAAAGGAATGGTGATGCCAGGAGTTGCCATGTTTCTCAAGGCCAAATTCAAGATAACAAAATCTTGAATGCCATATTCTCTCGGTCTATGAAGTGGTTGAAGACGCCTATCTATTTGGTATCTTCTGATATGTTTCTGAAAAGCCTGAGTATCGTGACTGTTAGGTGATAAATCTGAGTAACCATAATCTGCAATCCCAATCAACCAAGAAAGTGAGGCTAACATTGTAAAAATAGGCATTCCAAAATGAGTGTACAGCTCCTCCAAATAATTTCAAGTATAACGATCTTAGGAAAATTGACCAAAATACACATTTTGTATCAAATGACAACAATATCCTAACTATATATCATTATATACAAAAATATATCTAAACGGATTTATATAAAACAACTCGTGTGTATAGTACAACAAATGTTATGACTATCATAAATAATTAGAGGTAGAAATTGCATTATGGAAATGACAATGCACTTAATACACATCAATGTGCAAAATATTTTAGACAGAGGTAGACACATGCAAAATAGGGCAATTATACATTCAACTTTGCATCAATATATATTATCCCCATCAGACATATAGATTAATTTCCCATTTGTGTCAATATACAAACATTTGTACCATGTCAATTCATTTCTCATTCATCCTTTGGTTAATAGTTGTTTGCAAGTATAATGATCTCCTATCTATTCCCTTTTCTTTCTCTCTCTCTCACTCTCCTTTTTTTTCATCTATAATATCATTCTATCCTCTACCCAAGATTAACTTATAACCATTGTACCAAAATGATAATTGACCATAACCCTCCCTTGGATGACCAACTTATCAGAAAAGGGACGTAGTTCTTTCATTAAGTTGCTTCATGCTGGCCTGTGGGTGACGGTATCTCTGTGGGATCCTGTAAACTAAACAATGGTTAAGTCCTAATGAAGTAACTGTAAACATATATATATAACCATTCCACAAATGTCTATAACCATTCTCATCATACTGAGTGAGTCCATCTGAAATATTTGCTAAAGATATGATAAGAAACTATCTTACGACTGATCTGATTGGTCTATACCTCAAAAGTGATCACTGAGTGACATACAGCAGGTTCCTTCTTACTCTCTCTGTCTCAATGGTTGTTTTTTGTTTATTTGTTTGGTTTTTTTGTTTTTGTTTTTTATCGGTGGGGGCCCCATCTTCCTTCTGGATGCCTTGCAGAGTGCTGGTAGGAGAAATCATTTTTAATAGTGAAGGATCCAATGGATATTATCAACTGAAGATATTGAACCAGCAGAAAGTATTGTGTACAGAAAAGATTTCTAAAGTAAGACAGTAAAAAATGCAAAAAGGAATAAGATTTAAAATTTAAAATAAAAGTTAGATAAGATTGGTCCCTATGTATTTCATCTATTTTCTGTCCCATTTTCAGGTGGCTTTTCTGATATGAGACAGAGTTGTTAAAGTTTTATTTACCAATACCCTTGAGTTTAGAGAGGGAGAAAGCCACTTGCTCCACCTACAAAGCGAGCCTTTTTTGTTACCAAACCAGGACCTCCTTTAAATATAAATACATAATCATTAGATATAGATGTACAGTTGTGAGAATAGAGAAATTACCCTTAGTGCCTGTCAGTGTCAGGTGTCTTTGTAATCCCCTGTAGTCCTTTTAACATTTCAAAAGTCTGAGCATTCAGCATCCTTTTAGCTTTGGGAAGAGGGTTGTATTCATTCTTTTGTAAAAACAAAATTAAGACCCTGCCCCACCTTAATTAAGTGAATGTTCCTTACCACATATCTAATTGTCTTATCGGCACACAAGCCATTATTCCTCCTCAGGAGGGTTCTCCTTTTCGATCCGGTTCTTTATCAATGTCGTTGGTACCCATATTTCCTCTTTTCCTGTGGAAACAAAAGCAAAACCCCTACCCAACGAAGCACATGCCCTGGCTTCCATTCTGAAATTAGTACATCCTTAAAATAAACAGGTTGATTCAATTCAGAAGTTCTTTCTATTACCCAGTTTTTCTCTGCAGCTGAAGTCCCTTTCTCATCAGCATTAAGAAAGTTTAATGTCAACAAGGCACTATGTAATCTTTCCGTAGGTTTTTTCATGCCACCTTTCTGTTTATGAAGCATCTCTTTCAAGGTGTGATGGGATCTTTCCACAATCGCTTGTCCAGTGGGGTTGTGTGGTATCCCAGTAACGTGCTTTATCTCATAATATCCAAAAATCTGCTTCATTTTCTGGGAAACATATGCTGGAGCATTGTCAGTCTTAATTTGATCAGGAATTCCCAATATAGCCATGGCTTCCAGAAAATGAGTGAGTACTGCATTAGCATTTTCAGAATTCAGGGTGGTAGCCCACTGCATTCCTGAGTAGGTGTCAATGGTATGATGAACATATTTCATCTTACCAAATTCTGGGAAGTGAAACACATCCATCTGCCAAATCTCATTGCTCCTAGTACCCTTAGGATTACTCCCAGTGGGCAAAGATGGTTGATTGTAAATGGAACACTTGTCACACTTCCACAAAATTTCCTTGGCTTGATGCCAAGTGATGGGAAAACTCTTCTTTAATCCCTTGCTATTGCCATGATGCTTCTTGTCAAATTCTGAGGCTTCTACCACATTCCCTATCAATAACCGATCAATCTCATCATTACCCTGTGCTAAAGGGCCAGGAAGGCCTGAATGAGCCTTGCTTTGTGTTATATACATAGGATTTGCTCTATTTCTGATGATATCCTGTAGCTGTACAAACAAGAAGGTTAATTCTGTATCATCAGAAATGAAGTCAGCAGTTTCAATATGAAATACAACTCCTTCTGCATAATGAGAGTCCGTTATCAGGTTAAGAGGTCCAGGAAAATCCAATAACACCATAATAATGGCATACAGTTCTGCCTTCTGAACAGAATTGTAAGGACTCTGTGTCACCTTACTGAAGTTTTCTTATTCATAACCAGCTTTTCCTGTTTTATTTGCATCAGTAAAAAATGTAGGAGCTCCAGAAATAGGTTTATCCTGTACCACACGGGGGAAAATCCAATTAATCTTCTTTATAAATTGAATCCTTTTGCTTCGGGGATATTTATTATTAATCTCCCCCAGAAAACCACTACAGGCCTTTTGCCAAGGTTCATTGTCTGCCCATAATCGATCAATTTCCTCATTGGTCAAAAGTACAATAATTTCAGCTGGATCCTTTCCAGGCTATTGTAGAAGCCTGAATTTTCCTTTGAAAATCAAATCTGAAATCTTTTCAATGTATGTTTTTAATTTTTTTACTTGGTCTATGTGGCAGAAATATCCATTCTAGCATAATATTTTCCCTTTGCATTATGACTCCTGTAGGGGAATAGTCAGAAGGCAAAATAACCAGGATGCAGTCGAGGTCTGAGTCTATACGGTTAACATGAGCTTCTGGTAATCTCTTTTCCACCAATGCTAATTCTTTCTCAGCTTCAGCAGAGAATTCCCTGGGACTATTCAGATCCTTATTTCCATCTAAAATTTTGAAAAAAATGAACCAGTTCATAGTTTTTAATTCCAATAACCAGACATATGTGGGCTATATCCCCCAATAAATTCTGGAAATCATTAAGTGTCTTTAATCTGTCCCTCTTAAGTTGTACCTTCTGAGGTCTAATTGTTTGCAAGCCGATTTTATATCCCAAATAATTGATAGAATCCCCTCTTTGTATCTTTTCAGGGGCAATGTGAAGTCCCCAATCAGGCAACACATTCTTCAATTCCTCAAACAGTCTTTCTAAGGTATTTATGTCTGGGTCCACTAACAATATATCATCCATATAATGGTAAATGATAGATTGTAGGAATTGTTTGTGTATCACTTCCAGTGGCTGTCAGACAAAATATTGGCATAGGGTAGGGCTATTCAACATCCCTTGTGGAAGGACCCTCCATTGGTACCTTTTTACCAGGTATGAATTATTAAAATTAGGTATAGTGAAAGCAAACTTCTCTCTGTCTTGTTCCTGTAGAGGTATTGTAAAAAACCAGTCCTTCAGATCAATAACTATTATAGGCCATCCTTTAGGTAGCAAAGAAGGTAAAGGTATACCAGATTGTAGGGTGCCCATGGGCTGAATCACCTTATTAATTGCTCTTAAATCCATCACCATTCTCCATTTCCCAGACTTCTTCTTGACCACAAATACAGGGGAATTCCATGGGCTGGTCGATTCTTCAATATGTT